>JAECUM010010882.1:0-23596 GCA_016617855.1 Megalonaias nervosa | reverse complement strand
CTATTTTTTCAGTTGCCTCAGCGGTTTTCTCTAAAACAGGAAGAAGAGGTTTAGTTGTTTCAGTAATTGGTTTAAATAATTGTTTTGTATCCTCTTCAAATTCAACATGAGATTCTTGTCGTTGTTGTAATTGTTGCTTGGCAGCATCACGAACAGGTAATGAGGTTCTCCGATGACAACCATATTAATAATATTTATACTGACTATTTATTTTACATCAGCAGGCAGGGTGAACGACACAAATTGAGTGACCCGACGAGTAAACTAAACGCATTATAACATAAAAAACAAAAAAGTCAAAAATAAAATAACAAAAATGAGCTAACCCAAACAATTTATTATTCGTTTTTCAAACTATACGGTAATAATAAAAGTTAGGAGGTTCGGTTTAGCGTTATTGACCTTATTTTTCAGCCCCTGTAGGAACCTTTATTTTTGTAAAATAAGGTCTCAGCCAAGTGCTCTGTTCACCCTCCCTGCTGCTGTATTTAATGAAATAAATTTGTATTTTTTTGTACCACATTTCACACACCTGCCTGTAAGTGCGCGCCTGTTAGTTTTTGTTATTATTGTAGTTAATCCAGTAGTATGAGTATGCGCTCTACATCGAACACAATATAAATCCATATTATTGTTATATGGATATAATTGACTTCTCAGCGACACGAAAACAAGAGCCAGTCAAACATCATCCAGCGATACCAAATTCTATCAGAGCAATTATACTTGGCCCATCTGGGTCTGGTAAAACGCAATTATTACTTAATCTGATAATGCGATGGCTCAAGTGGGATAAATTATATTTAGTAGCACCATCTGTAGATGATCAACGATGTTACGAAGTACTTAAAGATTTTAATGAAAATGCAAAGTCGCTGACGTGTCCTGATAATGATGCTATTGATTTTATTACCGATATCGATGAAACTCCATCTATAGATGATCTGGATGGATGTATCAATAATCTCGTAGTGTACGATGATGTAATGCTGGATAAACAATCCAATCCAGCTCGGATATTTTCGCGAGGCCGTCACAAAAATACAGACGTTATTTATTTAACTCAGAAATACACACAAATTCCTAAAGTAATCAGAGATAATTGCAATATCTTAATTGTGTTTAATGGAGTAGATAATTATACTTTACAAATTATTTATTATAATTGGTGTTCAGGGGATATGGATATGATTAAATTTAGAAACTTCTTTTCAAAAGCACAAGCTATTCCGTTTGGATTTATAACAATAAATTTACATGACCCAAGATCTAGATATCGTATAGGTCTGGATAAAATCTTTGGTTAATTACAGCAGCAGAGAGGGTGAACGACCAGCGTTGAGTGACCAACACGTAAAATAAACACACCAATAAAAAAACCAAAGAGTCAGAGATAAAGTAACGAGATAATCTAACCCTAAGAAATCTCACGGTCAGTTAGAGGTTGTAGTTTAACCTTACTGACCTTAAGATTTCCTTTTCGTAGGAAGGCTTATTTTTTCATAAATAATGTCTCAAGCAAAATGGTCTGTTCACCCTCTCTGCTGCTGCACTTATGCTTGGTTGGAAGGTTTATCTTCAATATATCTTTTTGTCATTAGGTTTTTGTATTTACCTTTGCATACATTTATCTGAAATTGGCCCATTAAAGCCACTATTATGCTAGTGTGTCATTGGACACTGTTATATACATAGATATTACAGTTTCCCACCACCATCTGTTGTATTATAACTAAATACGTCATATCTTTGATTTTTGTAATGGCATTTATACCCAGAATTTAAGCTTATAAGTGAATACTAATGCACAGCTATAGCTGGTGCCACATGAAACACAAGCTCCTTGCAGTAATTTAGACAACTATATCATCCACAACAGCATGCTGCTTTGAATCTTTTCTCATTTGCCTGCATCAGCTATCCATAAATTTGCATGCAGTTATTTCTTTTTGTTTTTATTCCAGATTTCAGCATAGACCTTTTCACTATTCTGGATAGATTTTCCCCTCTGTGTCAAAATGTAAATATTTCTTGTTTTACATGTATTACTATTTTTGTTTGCCTCTGTTAATGTATTATATTGTCTCTCATGAGAAAGACTCTATTTAAGGTATATAAAAAGCCTGTCATTTTATCTTTGCTATTTTGAAATATATATATGTGTGTGTGTGTGTGTGTGTGTGTGTGTGTGTGTGTGTATATTATTTGTATTGATAGTTTACATTATCATTTTATTATGTGTACATTTTGTGAGACCAGCATCTTTGAAAGCCTAGAGTATTTATATAATGCTAATTCCGTTTCAGTTCAAGCTTCTTGACCACTTACTGGAGCTTTTGGTGTTGTAGCCACATCAAGGTCATCTTGTGCAGCATAATTCATCGCTTTTCAGCATTGTTGCAAGGTAATTTTCCAATAGTGATGAAATATTAACTTGCTATTTTGGTGCATTGATGATAACAAACAAATATCTAGGTAAGACCAACAATTTGTCATGTATCTGTATAATACTGGACAGACCTTGAAATTCAGTATCTTATGGAGAGTGCAGGTCTTTGAAATTTCTCTGATGAGCTGGGCATCTAAACAGGTTGTTGGAATATGGTGCAGTTTTGATCAATTTTGCCTCTTTTATTTTCCATTATCGGACATGACTGGTCGTCACTGATCATCTTAGCTATGTGAAAATAAAAGAAGTGGAGAAGAACTTGTTGGTCTAGATTTCCATCATACACCCATATACCTCTCATTTTGTATCATGACCAAGATATGGGGATTTGTTAAACTAAGGAGACATTGGCAGTGTAGTGTGCAACAATATCCTGAAAGGTTGCTAAATAAAGATCTATAAATATGCTTGGACATTTATCAAAATATAAAATACAGTATTTCTGTTAAAATTTATTGTTTGAAACAAGGTGTAAGAACTCTCACATGGTCATAAGCAGATTATCAGATAAACTGCCAGGGAATGTGATTATGTGAGTCGCACAAACTTCACATGAATTCGCTCACTTGGAGACCAGTAGTGTGTGATAACTCCCACGAATTTGTTTAATGGCTCACATGTGAAAATGTACTTTGCACAGTATATAATTTTAAATTAGCCATTCTGACTTAAAGTGCTTGTCACAATTTAAGTCACACAAGTAGAAGGTTATACAGTGCAAGTCACAGTACATTTTTATTTTTCATTACTGTTTACACATCTGGGTTCCTCAGCTTGAAATGAATGATTATTAAACTAAATTTGATCAGCACAGTGGTTGGACCCCAGTACAAGTGTTCTATCATAATTTGAACCTTGCATCAAGGAGGTTTACAAATGCATGTTTATAATACAGCCTACCTGGAAAACCCAAAATGGCTGATTCTCATTGTGATTCATCTTTAGATGATGATTTTATTTTGTAAATACTGGCTGATGACTGTGATGAAGGCAGTTTCTTTTTAAAGTTAGGAAGCATATCAGATTATTGGAGCTGGTAAAGTGTTAATGGAGATGCCAGGGAGTGATTTTGAACCCCAAAAATGGTGTTAAATAGGAGTCTGATGTACATGCTGGATGGACAAGAGCAAACTGCATGCATGTCACTGTCCTCCATTTTAGCGGTATGGGAAAATCAAATTTAGATAAGGCAGAATAACAAGTTGAATTAAAATCCAGACAGTGTCAAAGTGTGCAATTTTCTTTATTTTCAAACAAGTTATCTCTGGGGGATCTTTTGTTACAAAACCATATAGCCCTAGTATATGGGCCAAGCCAAATGTAATAAATAAGAATTTAAGAGTGAAATTAATAAGTAAAGATATTTATTTGATTTATAATACTTCTGTCTGAAAAAGCAGTTTATGACATTAATCATCTTAAAATGACAATATAGCCTTATGGAACAAATAGTAAACATGGCACGGTAGTCATAATAGCACTGATTCAAGAAAGCAAAACTTGGGCAGAGCTTATCTTAGTGAAAAATTAGTGAAAAACTGTATTTTGGAGAAGTTTACAAAATACAGTAGAAGATTATAAACTTTTTTGCTGTGTTTATGTTAGAAACAAATATCCTTGTTAGACCAAAAAGTTGTCATATATCTCTATAACACTGGACAGACCTCTAAATTAAGTAGCTATTGGGAGGAGTGCTTTCACGCATTATGGTTTGAAATTATGTAAACCGCTTTATGGCAAAATGGTACAGGCTTTAATAGTTCTTCCCTCATTTTATTTTTAACTGGTCTTAAAGTAGCATAGACTAATAGGTATATTAGAATCTGCCCATTGTGGTGCTTTACTCCATCCTCTATTTTTTTTTTCCATAGGTGAAAGCAACCACGCACCCTTTTTCAGTTTAAGAAATTTCTTGATTTCCTCAACTTTTCACTTTTCAGATAATTTTGTACATTTTGATTAAGTTGAAATGTAATGATACATTTTATCCCCATTTTTTGGGTGGAGTGTGGTGGGGTCTGCATATTTTACAATTAGACCATGCATTCATTGGATGTGGATGACAGTGTTTACATTCTTTGTATATGTAAACCTTGCACCAACCCTTTCAATGAATATTGACTCTTCCAGCAACCAGAAAATGACATTAAACAGGTTCCTCATTTACATTTCAAATATTTTGTTTAATTTGAAATGCCATGAAGATGACATTGTGATTGATAACTTGATGTATATGTGTGTGTGTTTTGAGTTTTTAACATAGCTTTAAACATTTTTGAGTGATATTGCTATGATGTCTGCAGTGTGGCAGTTTATTTTGATGCCTAGCATTGGGGCATCATGCCACATACATGCAGCATCATGTCCCACCCAGTCACATTATCCTGACACCAGGATGACCAGTCCTAACAATGCCCTCTTAATGCTGAGTGCCTATCAAGACTGGTGTTAGTACCATTTTTATAAATCTTTGGCATGACTCAGTCCAGGTTAGAACCGATGAAGATGACATTGTTATGGATTGGTTGGTTAGAGTCACATTCAGATTTGTTAATCAAGGAATGAAATAAATTTTCTGCATATTTAAAATCTCTCATGCTTGTTCAAAAACAATTAGTATGGGGTACAAGGTTAAGATAGGGTGAGCAGAAACTATAGTGTCTAAATATGCATAGACCTTTGAAAATTATAGGTTGGTTTCAACTTATGTTGCCGTGTTTTTGTTTATAGAAAGTCTGTAAATTATAACACGTTATCACCACTTTCAGATGTTTTGCATTGGATGCGCCGAAAAGCTCCAAGATGGAGGAAAGTATTGTCATCGATGCAGAACTGCAGTTCCAGGTAAAGGTACATTTCTTCTTATGGTTATATAAAAACCTGCCACTTTACATTTACATGGTTCTCAATAGATGTAAAAAAATTAAGAGTCATTTAACAAATTAAGAGTCATTGGACCCTTGACACCAAACTTGCATGAATAAAAATGAAAATCTCAAGTGTCAAAACTAAAATCACAAGAGTCATTTGTTTAAGAGTCATGATCTTTTGGCTGGGATTGTTGTGAAGCAAACTTGTGCTTAAGATATTGCTTAATATTATTATGCTTTGTTTTGATATAGGTATCTAAAAATATGGACCTTTTTGACCTCACTTGTGTATTTGATTTGTTATGATTTTTTATACTATGTCAGTGATCGCAGCATTAAATTTGTACATAAAAACTGGCCCCTGCCCCCTTAAGGAAAACTGATAATTTTTTTATGGTGCAGTCAGCCACATCTATTATACTTTTCTGTTTCTTTGTGTGTATTTAAATAATTTTATGCATTAACTTCACTATATTTCCTTCCTCTTTCCATATATCACTTAGTGTTGTATGTAATGTTCATTGGAGAGGGAGGTAACTGTGTTTTGTACCTCAATGTGAGAACTATTTACATCATCACAAGGTAACATATTTTGGACTTACCTTACTAAATATGGGAACAAAATGGTGACCATAGTGTATTGTCTTGCTCTTTCTATAGTTGTCAAGGTTTGCACCCCTATTTTTATGAATATTATTCACATTTTAATACAGACCCACAGAAACAATTGTGTAGCATGTCAACATGCATTCTTAAAAGTAATTTAACTCCAGAGAAGCAGATAGACTTCAGAGGAATCATACATAAACTTACTGTTGTGAATGTTGAATGTCACCAGTGGAATGGTCTTAGAAATAGTGATGCATATGGCATATTGCTTGCTATATTTTGGTGAGAAGAATGAAAGTTCTAGCACACCGACATAGTTTCTACCTTCATGACCACACTGTGAAGTTGACATAAGAGATTCATATCTCACACATGGGTGATAATAGGAAATGTTTCAGTGTTTAGTATATATCTTGAAATTTCTAGGTTCGGTTAACAAAGGGGGAAAAGCTTAAAATTAAGTGGCAGTTTCATGCATTTGACAATACACATACAGTTTCTCCTCTGAAATTCTTGTGTTTTCACTGAATGTGAAAACTACATCAATATCACTTGTTTCTTTTCTTTTTGCAGGTCTCAGTTTGCATGGTAAAAGATTAAGATTAATCGGTTAGTCATGCTGAAAGAAACAATAGCTTGAATCTCATCCAGATACTCATTCTGATCTAAGTGCACAAGAGAGTGACTTTGACGGACAGATCTAGCTTCCGCAGGAGTTGTTTTATGGTACGTGCTTATTAAAAGCCAAGCAGGTGAAATGCTTTTTAACTTGAACTGAATTTTCCACTGTAAATATTTGTTCTGTACCTTATCTTATTATTTACTATGATTTTGTAAACTTCAGAAATCATTAAAGTCAGTTGTAAGTGAATTGGTGTCTGAGAAGAAATTTCTCTGTTAAATTTTATTGAGTAATTGTATATGTATGGTCAATTTCAGTGGCTATGTATCAATGAATTTATTTGATATGTCACTTTGTAAGTTTAACAGGGTCCCACACATCAGTATAACAATATTGCAGCATGGTCTAATGTTAATTGATTCAACTTTGATCTCTCCAGATTAGCTAGACTGTTGTTGTGATTACCCCCCCTCACCCCAACACACACCCACACAACATTGATGCTGCTATCAGCATCTCCAGAATGATAATGAAAGGTTAGGAACTGCTTGTTTTATATCAGTCTAAAAGTACTTCTAAAGCACATTATTTACTTAAATGTGTGATTTCTTTAAGTTTGCTAGAAGAGTTTATAGAAACTTTTCACTTCTGTCACTGACATCTGACATAGCATTTCTGTCATTCACTCCTAAAATTTATAACTTCCAAATCTGTTCTTGACATTCATGAAACATTGTAGAGGAATTTTTATTCTGTCCTGATGCTATTGTGGTAAACAAAGACCAAAAGCATTGTAGGTTGCAAACGATTTGAAATCTTTCAAGAAATGCAGTCAGTCATAACTCACAATGTAAATAATACAAGTGCTTTTTGCCGCAAAGTAGTCACTTTTCTAAAAGACTAATACCATTTTTAGTTTTGCGCACAAAAAGTTTTCCTTTATGCCATTGTACTAGATAATGTCTAAATATGTGATCTGTACACAATTTTTGACATAAACCATTTTCAGCCAAATTCTTAAGGTGGCAGGGTACAGTTTCGTAAATTGGCCCCTGGCAAATTTCTTAACTTAAGGATATGGTGTGACTTTTTCAGCTTTTATTGTTTACTAATTAAAGATATGGATATATTTGTGAACTAGATGTTTCAGGCTTGTGTTGTTCTTGAAATTGATGTCAGGCATGTACACCTTCCATAGTTACTCTGCGGTATGTTGATAGTGAAATACCAGTAGTTGGCTAGGAAGAAGAGCTAGCCTCTCATAGCTGTAAACACATGGGTTTGGGGCAAGTAGAATATCTCAAAAACGGCTTGGATGACAACTATTTTCAATTGCATCAGCCTGTTTAGTACACATTGTTTTGCAGAAGTGTCATCTAGGAAAAGGCCTTGTGTTTGCACTGTGAGCATCACATGGTGTCAAAAATGACCTTCGGACATGAAAATTGCAGGTATAAATTTGGGGTTGGGGGTGCATAAACAACTTCTGCTATGAACTGCCATCGACTTCTCTGGTCAAGAGGATAATATTATTATGCTTTGTTTTGATATAGGTATCTAAAAATATGGACCTTTTTGACCTCATTTGTGTATTTGATTTTTTATGATTTTTTATACTATGTCACTGATTGCAGCATTAAATTTGTACATAAAAACTGGCCCCTGCCCCCCTAGGAAGATAAAAATGGATTGAAATCTAGCGCTACAACCACCAATCATAATCTCGCAACAGTTCGCAAAATCATCGCACGACAGGTAAAAGTACAAATAAATAAAACATGGCCCACGAAACAAAGAGGAAAATCACCCTTAACAACAAGAGGAAACAGCTAATTAGACTACAGAAACTCACAGCAAAAAAAACCCCAGGGTACCCCCACCCCCCAACGGATGGAAAATACCACAAGCAAACTCAACAGACTGGCGGAGGAATCCCCCAGGGAGATCTTGATTGGCACATTCCTAAATGCGCCTCCCACAAAGGAAATTGTAGTGCAGAACCTACTAACACAGGAAAGAAGGATCACTCAATCGATTACCAAGCAAACAGACATAGAATTCATAACACTTGAGGATGTATTCACAGCTAAAGCAAGGAAAACAACGGAAAAAAAAAATTAAAAAAATACACATCCAGGATAAGAAAGCATGGGAAAAAAAATTAACTCGGAGACCACAGAAACAGACCCCGCTAACAACATAATGGAGACCATTCAAACATACGACATCCTGGTACCAACTACACCAGCAAATATAGATAACCAACCAGAGAGCAACAATGACAACAACAACACCACCACCATAACAACAACTACGTACAACGCAGTGGAGGATACACAAATATATGACATGTTGGGAGCAACGATAACAGCATCTATGGAGGACAAATCAGCTAGAAGTAACAACAATAGCAACAATACCAACACCATAGCAACAACTATGTCAACAGTGCCAGAGGAAAAGACTGAAAACAATGACAACAACACCATGGGCAAAACGGACAACATCCTTACTATACAGACCAATGACAACACATTACCAGCAACAACAACACAAACAACAACCACAACAACAATTGAAACAACACCGACAACAACCATAACAACAGCAATTGAATACAACACCAGCCAGCCTCTCCCAACCCCCAAGGAGAACACCACCATTACCACCACCAACAACAATAACAAAAGAAAAAACAACTACACAATACACAACAGCCAGGAAGCAGGGCCCTCGGAGCACCTTAAATCATGGGAGAGGAAGGAAACACATAACGCCCAATCACAAGCAGAACAACGTCAACTTGAAAAAAACCTGCAGCTTTATCATAACATACCAGACTTCGAGGAAACAGCACGCACACCCAAAGGAAAACAACCCCTCAAGGGCAAAGGAAGAAGTAAAAAATCTGCACCCAATCCTAATGCTGATATCAGAATAGTAAGCAAAAAAAACACCGAAGCACATCAACATATTGGAGGCCGTACTACGCCACCAACAATGACAAACACTGACAACAGTAACAACAAAAAGCTGGTGCCCACACCTTCAACCCAACACCAAGGGAAAACAAGGGAATGCAACCAGGCATCACAACCAGGGAAAATAACACAACACGAATACCACCCACCCCACCTTACACTGTTTATAACAAGCTACTGTAATAAATTTTACAGCATAAGCACAAAGAGCCTCGCCTCCACATTAACCCGACAACACAGTGGACACTTCCGGATTATTAGGCCGCGTTCGAATTCCATAATTATCTGGTGTAGCACCACCAGCCAACTAGCCAAATACCTAGAACTCAATTGCATCGCAGGCATAAGGGTTAAAGTGGAAGACACAGAGCAACACAAACTTACACCAAGATGGACAACCGAATTCAGACGGACACCCGAATTAACCCCACCAAGCAAACACACGTTGCCGAAAGACCAAAACTAGGATTCAAGGCCATCATCAAGCTACCTCGGTCACTCTCAGCCACTACAACAACAGAAATCCAAACCGAGCTTAAAAAACAAAACATCGAATGTTATCGAGCTTTCAAACTTAAAAATCAGCATGGCATGGAAACATCAACAATATTGCTCGAATGCTCATGCCCCCCACCCACATCAATCAAACTTGGACCAAATGGAAGCACAGTAATGCTTCAAAAATACCTCAACAAGCCCCGGTACTGTAGCAACTGTCAGAGATGGGGGCATTTCACAAAAGCCTGTAGACGACACAAATGCAGCGGGAATTACCAGGACGCATGCAAGGCACAAACCTTCAAATGTGCCAATTGCAGGGGACAGCATGCCCAACTCCGATGACTGCCCCTACACCATAAGAGAAGAAGACATCATCAAGACAGTGGAGGAAAAAAATATCAGCTATAACCAAGCTGCAAAAGATCTTCAACACAAAACCTAAAAACGACACGCCAACAACCATTCAAACTCCAGCACCATCAAGCAGACAACAGGAACCACAACGCCCCCAACCTACCCAACAAAGGCCCTGTGCTAACAAGGGAGAAAACCCCCCTCAGTACAAAAACAACAATAGACCAGCACTACTCCCAACACCGCCAATCACATTAACACCAACACCACCAACCAAGGTAAACCCAACTAGACACCGAACACACGACACGCGACAATACCCTGACCACCAACGACAACAAAAAACCAAACACCGAAACCAAGAAGTGTTACAACACCACACTACCCAACACCAACACTCCCGGCAACAGACACGACCAACAAAGAAGGAGAAGGATGCATAAAATTAGGACACTGAACAATCAACAAAGAAGGAGAAACAAAAAACAATGGATACCATTACTTCAACCCTCATAACTCAATATTTACGAGAAATAAGGAACGAACTAAAACAAAAAACCCACCATGACCAAATCAGGAAGGAGGACTTCTGCTGGTCCCTACAAGATCTACTGGAGAAAATTCACTCCCCAACCAATTAATAGCTGCACAAGTAGCAAACATCACGTAAATACCAACGACACAATTATGGAACACGACCACAACAGACCAAGAAATATCGACTATACTAACAACGGTTCACAATTCATCATATGGCAGTGGAACTGCAGGGGACTAATTGCAAACCAGGGAGAACTTCAATCAGCCCTCAATGCAGAAAACAACAAACCGGATATCCTATGCCTACAAGAAACCAACCTAAATCAGAACAAAACAACACCGAAAATTAAAGGATACGACCTCAGCTTCCACAAATACAGGACCGACGGGAAAAAAGGAGGAGGTATCGCCATATACATACACAACACTCTCAACAACATCACAGAAATCAATAACACCATGAACCCTACCACCAACACAATTGAACATCAAGGAATTATGCTCACAATCGGCCGGAAAAAGATCACCATCAACAACATATACCTCCCAGGGACCACCAACACCAACCCCTCTCAGGTACTTGCCCAAATACTCAAAGACAAAGGTAACAACATGATTATCTGTGGAGATTTCAATGCTCACGACATAGACTGGGGAAGTGACCATATGGACACCAGAGGGAAAAACATCGGCAAATATGCCAGAACCAACCAAATGATAATACTCAACACAGGCACCACCACTAGGATAAACCCGGCCAACGGAAAATATTCAGCCATAGACCTTACCATAGCCACACCACTCATTGCTCACATCACTGAATGGGATGTCATGCAACAAAGTACACTTGGTAGCGAACATTTCCCTATTTGCACAACAGTTTACCTACACAACCCTAAGGAGCAACAAACCAGCATACCAAAATGGAAAACTAATAAGGCAGACTGGGACACCTTCCAGACCATCCTAAGGACAAAACATATTGAGGACCTACAAAGTGCTGACACAACCCTTTACTACAACAACATCACTCAAGCATTCAACAATGCTGCACAGGAAAGTATACCTAAAACAAGTGGAAAAACAGGAAAAACGACCATCCCATGGTGGAATGAAGATTGCAAATCCACCCTAAAAGCAAAAAAGAAAGCACTAAATCGCTTCCTACATACCAAACTCTCCACCGACTTCATCATTTACAAACAAATGGAAGTCAAAGCAAGAAGAACAACTAAACAAGCCAAAAAAGCCTCCTGGCAAGCTTACTACTCAACACTCAATCACTCCACTCCCACGAAAGAAGTCTGGAACAAAATCAAAGCCATGAAAGGTAAGACCCCCAAAACAACACCCCAGATAACAGGAGCAGAAACTAACAAAGAAAAGGCCGAACAGTTAGCACAACACTTTGCACTCTCGAGCAGCAACAGTAATCACACTCAAACCTTTATGCTACAATGCCAAGAGGTGGAGCAAAAATACCCACATCTCTTTAAGGACCAGACTGCAGAGATAACCAACGAGAAATCACCGCTCAGAGATAACTTCCAACTGCAAGAATGGCACAAAGCGCTCCGCCACAAGAAATCCACTCCACTGGGAGAGGATAATCTTGGCTACGAAATCTACAAACACCTACCTGACAACATGCAACGGATTATCCTCGATTTAATCAACCTCATCTGGAACACTGGCAACATACCCACCACCTGGAAGCAAGCCATTGTAATAGCGATTCCAAAACCAGGAAAAGACCCCAACTTACCTCATCCTATCGCCCAATTTCACTCACCAAGACCATCTGCAAAATTATGGAGACGATGATCAACAACAGACTCCTACACCATCTCGAGCGAAACCATCTACTCACGGAAAATCAAAGCGGATTTAGGCCCAAACGATCTATTATAGACCAACTCACCAGACTTGAAGCCGACATCAAACTCGCTTTCAACGCACCAAGGAAAAAGAACCGCCATCTCATAGCCATATTCCTCAAACTAGAAAAGGCTTTCGACCTAGTATAGACCAAGGGGCTAATTGCCAAACTCAACCAATATGGAATAACAGGAAAAATGCATCGCTGGATCTCCGACTTCCTCACAGGAAGACGAATTAAGACCCGGGTAGGAGATGCATACTCCGAAACATACACATTGGACAACGGAACCCCACAAGGAAGTGTGATAAGCCCCACTCTATTCAACCTTATGGTCAACAACCTAGGAGAATACCTACATAGTACCATCAACTTATCTCAATTCGCGGATGATAGCGGAATCTGGAAAGCAGGAAACGCCAACAACAGACACCACATCACACAGATACAACAAGGACTGGACGACATCACCAGATGGGCGAATAACTGGGGCTTTAAAATCTCAAGTACTAAAACTCTCGGGATGCTCTTCTCCCGCCCCAACAACCGAAAACCCAAATACCCACAACTCTACCTACAAGGCACACCCATCCAGTTTGTAAAACAAACCCATTTCCTGGGACTACTACTAGATGAACAACTCACATGGAAACCACACATTGAAAATCTCGTCAAAAAATCACAAGAAGACATCAGCTTGCTGAAACACCTCAAAGGAACCACATGGGGAGCTGATCAACCCACACTACTTATGTTATACCGATTATTAATTAGATCAAGATGGGACTACAGCTGCCAGGTCTACGCATCAGCCAACAACAAACTGCTATCCCAACTGGACTCTCTTCAATACAAAATTCTCCGTCTATGTACTGGAACACTACCCAACACATCACTTCAAGAGTTACAAATACAAACAGAAGAACTACCCCTACAACTACGCAGAGAGGAACTAATCCTAAGACATACCATCAGGAACTCAATACACAGCGACGCAAACCCAACTAAAGCGCTAACTAAGCAATGCGAAAGATCATTCAATCAAAAACTTGTGCCAAACCCACCAGCAAGCAAGAAAGTCCATACCCTCTGCACAGAACTTCAATTAACTGACAGACAAACGGAGCAATGGCAAATCCAGGACCCCACCCCGTGGAGAAATAATACCCCAAACATCAACCTCATAGCACAAACATTCGGAACCAAACAACAAAATCCCTGCAAGATGCTACTTGACATTCAAAATCTACTCCAGGACCAATATACGGAATACACTAAAATATACACGGATGGACCTAAATCCAAGGAACCTAACAGAACGGCAGCAGCAGTTGTGGTACCAGAACAACAAATACAAATTGGAGCTCAACTTCCAGATCACTGCTCCATCTACACAGCCGAATTTTGGGCAATCAACAAAGCACTGAAATGGATCAAAACTCAAACCCAGCAGCGCCATGTTATCATCACGGATTCTCTCAGCGTCCTCAAAACCTTAGAAACAGGCGCAACACGAAGCAGAGCAAATATGCTCGAGGAAGTGATGCAACATATTCGAGAACTCGAGACAAATCAACACACCATTGAATTGCTCTGGGTGCCATCACACATAAACCTCCTCAGAAATGACAAAATGGACACAGTGGCAAAAAGGAACCTCCACAACAACGAAACACACTCCCTCACCTACAGCGTCCAAGAACTCTACAGTCAGGTTAGACAGAACATAAACACAAAATGGCAACACATATGGAACAACTCCAACAAGGGAAGGCATCTCCACCAACCACAAAAAGAAGTATCCAGGAAAATCATTACCCCAAAGGACATGGCAGTTAATGACCTAAGGATTATCAACAGAATCATGACAGGAAAATCACTACTGAAAGGGAGCTTCGGAAGGTACCTCAAAGACCAAGGGAACCAAACAACCAACTGTCCTCACTGCCCAATAGCAGAGACATATTCAACACATGTGCCACCTACAATGTGCAGCGGAACAGCTTCCAAGAATACCAGAAATGCATTGGATCACCAACAACATACCCAGAGATATTGGATAAGACCAAGAACACAGATATAGAACTTACCTACAAAAACGTCATCTCGTACGTAAAGGGGATCCAAAAACATGGTCGCATATAAACAAAAAGGAAAACACCAACAACACAACAAACCAGGACTATGACAATGAGCCTAGATCCACGGCTCAGAGACAAGCACTACCAGCCATCCAACACGCCAGCACCCACTTATCCTACTAACCTATTAACCAGACTTAACAATTAACAATTAATCCTAATACACTTACCCACCAGACAACATACCAACAACAGGACCAGGACTAAAAAGGGGACTATGGCAAAACGCCAGCTAAAAAACCCAAACCAACCTAAAAGGCATAAGGAATCGAAATCCAATGGTAATGACGAGAGAACCAGGACTACTAGACATCATAACAATGACAACAACAGGATTAAGCTGGACACGGGGTAAGTAAAATAACATGCAAACACAAAAGGACTATGACAAAACCCAGCTAAAAAGCAAGCCCTGAAATTAGCCTTAAAAGGCACAAGGAATTGAAAACCAAACGCAACAACGAGGGAGCCAGAAATACCACTGAACATCAGATTCAACTAGGGAAATAATACTATGGAACAAGGACCAACTAACAGGCAAATCTTAACTAAAATACCAAGACAAAAAAACACATAAGGGCACTAGCAACAACAAGGGAGGCAGGACTATGACAACAACTGCCAAGCCAAAAGGCGAGTCCTAAAAAGGAACTTACACACATAAGGAATCGAGATTCACCTTTAACAACAAGGGGGTGCACAGCGCCACAGACGGACACGAATAAGTCTAATCGGAAACACAATCGCGTCGAGGGACAGATAAGTATAACAAGGGCAAACAGGACCAAGACATCAAAAGCCAACCATACAGAACCAACAATATAATATAGACTGAACAACACCACAAAAAAAACACTGTACATAGCATGCGACAAACTAAAACAACACTACTCCAACACTATTCAACTAAAACAAACTAACAAAGCACACACACCCACAATAACTAACATAACTACTAACCTAACACATAATCAACTAATAACTAATACTAAAGGGAAAAAAAATATAATAATATATCTATACAAAATATATTTTAAAAAATATATATATATGTGTGTGTGTGTATGTATATATGTGTGTATATATATATATGTGTGTGTGTGATTGTGTGTGTGTGTGTGTACATATGTGTGTGTGTATATGTGTGTGTGTGTGTGTGTGTATATGTATATGTGTGTATGTATGTGTGTGTGTGTGTGTATATATGTATATATGTATGTATATGTATGTGTGTGTGTGTGTGTATATATATATATATATATATATATATACACTTTATCTCTTCTCTCATCTACTTCTCCCATCCCATCCCCCATGCATGACATTAACAAAACAAAAAGGGCACAATAGCAATTCAAAATTGACGATTAACAGAAAATAATCAAATCAAGACAAGGAAGCCAAAAGACAAGAGAGAGGCAACTGGGGAATACAGCCAAGTGAACACAGGAAAACGACTGGAATATTAACCTCCACTTGGCGGACAAGAACGAGCCCTTCCGGAAGAACAGAACAAGGAAGGTCCAGAACCTCCACAGGGCAAGCACTAGCCCTCCAACACCGGAAGAACAGAACCAGGAAGGACCAGTACCTCCACAGGGCAAGCACTTGCCCTCCAAATCAAAAACTGAAAAACCAAACCCCAGTCCCTCCCATGGGCAAGCTCTCACCCACACAAGAGCAAGCACTGGCTCAAATCCATACCCTCCCCTGGGCAAGCACTGGCCCACCTCCCCGTGCAGGCATTGGCACAAACCTGGGCAAGCACTGGCCCACCTCCTCGAGCAAGCACTAGCTGAACACTTCCGGACAAAAGCTCTCCTTTCCACTCATCCTCTACTAACCCCCTCACTAACAAATAGGGCCCAAAACAGGCGCTAGGGAAAACAGACTAGCGAACACCTGGGTGGAATCCTGCGTACAACAAGTCTATGTTGAACAAAGACTTTCTACTATAAGCCCTCTCTTCACTTTCTTCTTATTCCACCCTCACCTTTACTAACACAAGGGGCCTAAAACAGGTGCTAGGGAAAATATACTAGCAACACCTGGGAGGAATCCTGGAAACAACAAGCCTGTGTTGCCCACAGATTTTCCACCAAGAATCCCCTTCCCCCCACCCCACCACCACCCCCTATCTCTACTCTCACCCCCTACTTTTATATACAAGGGAGCACTTCCATTGGCAATAGAAGGCCTCATTCGATAACACCATCGTACAAAACTACCCTGATCCTTTAGTCCCTCCGCCATCAAAAACAACAACTAATACTAACAATGCGTGACCCCCCCAACCCCCCCCAAAAAAAACCCCACAGGGTTGCTGACACCCGGCTGATTTGGTGTAATTTCGCCATTAACAGTACGCTTAGTACACAAAATTCCAACTACACAAGGATAAAATAGGCAATCTTCAACTCAGAAACTTAGATCAATTGCACAGGTGGCCCACACAATATTGGGGACAGGGAACGTCCACTAGCACAACTGGACAGAATTTGACATACAATCACGTCGGTCCGGGCCCTTTGGAGCGTACACGGCATTAGCGGTTGGCGTCCCCGCCGGGTCCACTTCCTCCTTTCCACCTCCTGACATACAATTAAAAAGTACGACTATCGTACATAAAAGCGGTGTTTTCGCGGCATCATTCCTGAAACACCGACCAATTAAAACGCTCAACAATTGAGCATTAACGAGTCGCAAAAGCTCTTAGTTAGCATAGGCGACTTTAATCCTTCTCAGTCAGTCAGTATTTTGAGTTCAGTGAGTCAGCAGCGAAGAAAGCAGCAGCACACACTAACAGCGCTAGCGATGGAGATAATAATTCCCGCTCAAGCATTGAGTGCGATACAAGGCTTACGCCTTAACCTCGCAACCGGCTGAAGTTTAAGAGCTCAAGAGAAAAGAACAACCTTGTTCTTAATCAGGGAGAATAAAGAAGAAGCTTTCACAAAGAAAAGGGCTAGGAATCGGAGAAGCAGAAACAAGCACCGACAGAGGGAGCAAGAAATGCAGACCCAGTCTGGGAGCATCCCGCCAAAACCGACTCCTGAAGTTAACAAACCCCAGCAGTCGACCCAGCCTAACATCGAGACAAAAGAAGCCCAGCTGACGGTCGAAACTGCCCAGGCACCGGACCACTTTTCGAAAAAACAACAAGAACAACAAGAAAAGGAGACTTATGCGAGTAAAGTTACCCATAGTTCCAAAGAAACGACAACATGGCAGAAGGTAACACGTGGGTCCCCACCCACTTGCACATTAGCAGCAGACCTAGAGCTATCTTCGAATAATGAAAGTAGCGATAACAAAGAAGAGGAAAATATAGTGGAAGAGGAAGTAACAAGGCATAGAAAGAACAGAGAGGCATTTCAATCTATGGAGATAGAAGCACCGTTGGACGACCTAAAAAAACCCCAGGAAACTTCATCAGTGCGGTCAGATATCTTGCTTGGAGATCGCTCGACACAAAGAAGCCTAGACCTACACAATGGCACTTCGGTGTGAGAATCCTCTCACAATACTACAAGAAAGCCTACCGTCATTACCGTATACATAATCTAGTAGACGCTGCTAAATACCTGTGTGAAGTGCATTTGTACCAGGCATTTCCCGAACAATTAAGGAAGGACTCGCATTCTGCGGAGGAAAATAGAGACATGGAAACCGACCGCGGCACCTTCGACTGAAATGCCATAACAGCCCTTTTAAGGGCTAAAATTGCCTATTAATTTAAGGGATTCCATTTTGGCTTGGAATCCCGATTCGATTAAACCATTACATCTAATCTGATCCTTTGGTTGCCGATCAAAATTACAGACTTATGCCTAATATTGACTCAAAAACAATAAGGTCGCTTAGACATGTAGCACAGAATTGTTAGGGAATTATTTCACGTACACTTATGTACTAGAATTAAATTCGATAGTTAGGTCGTAGGAAAATTTTTTCATAACTATTTGAGAATTTGGATAATTGCACAGGTGGCTTACTCACTATTGGTATTAGGGCCCGTCCATTAGTAGAACTGGACTAAATTTGACCAATCAAGTGCGGCCTTGCACTTGAGGGCGACAACATCTATCCCCCCACTCCACCCCCCGGGTCACTTTACGCCTTTTCCCCGACCAGACTAATTAAAAAGTGCGACCTTCGCACAAAAACGTGGGGTTGTAGTGGCACCATTCCCTCGAACAATTAAAACGCCTGACTTTCAGGCATAAACTAGTCGCGAAAGCACTAGCTTGCGTATGCGACTATAATTCTTCTTCATTCATTCATTCGTATTGTGAGTTTTGTGTGAGGGATGTTTTCCTTCACGTCCGTGCTTGAGGCATATAACGCGTTCTGGTCGTCAGACTGACTGACTGTTGAAATTAACGTCGCATTCGCCACAAGGAATGCGCTACGGGTTAATACCCGTACTGCGGGCTAATTAATTAAACGCGGGGGACGGAAATAGAGCATCATCCCCCAGCGCATTTATGCACACAAGGTGTGCTCTTTAGACAATAAGCCCCAAACGACCTGTCTGGAGGGCAATGATGAGTGGGAATGGACTCAACACACACTCATTCTGATGAATGCCTGTCTACTGCGGTATGAGACGTCGAGCTTGATTGTGCAATTCTCACATGACGTCACCTCGGTTCCGTGCTTACACGCTCTTCGGAGCACCTGATCTCTAGACGAGTGGGAATCGGCCCATACACTCGTCTTTTAATGTCAGAATCGGCAAGGAAGGAAGGGACCCAGAGGGATACGCCATACATCGACCGGAACGTTCCTGAATGCCTGAACCTACTAAATGTCAAATTTTAACCAGTTATATAATTATTGGGATTACCTATAACCAATTCTGTGAAAGCCACAATTGTAATTATAGTAACGCAAATAATGTAGGTTTGAATTTTCGTATTTACTAACTAACCAAATTTCCGACTGCATAGTGTACATGAATTAATATCCTACTCTTATTATTCTAATCTGTCTAAGCGACATTAACATTTTTTGTCAATGTAAGGTATAAAGGTTTCAATTTTGAACGGTGAATAAAGGATCAGATTTGTATTGTGGTTTAATGTAAACGAGATTCCAAGCCAAAATGGAAACCCTATTATAATGAGGCATTTTGATTAGAGTTCTATCAAGAGCCTTTTTATGTTCGCAGATTGAAGTCCTGAAGCGGTCCTCTTCTTCTCTGAATCCCGCTGCACTCCGTGGTTCTTTGTGAGTCTGGACAGGGAATGCCTTATAGCCATGCAGTTCAGACAAATGACTGGTGGCTTCCACAAGACTGGATAGATGATGGTGTTCATAGGCCTGTTGGTAGAATTGGGAGAGTATTCTAACCCCGCACTGCCACTGTTTGGGCCTTTGCTTCTGGATTTTGAGAGATCTCCAGGCAAGATATTTCACAGCGCTGATGTAATGGCCTGCTTTTTTAACGTCATCAAGCGCAGCTCCTAGCCCCATGACCAATAGCCTTTGTCTCATCGGGTCAAGATCCTCCTCCTCAACATTTTCCTTATCTTCTACTTCGTTTCTTATCTCCTGGGCCTTTTGCTCTTCCTGACTATCTTTTCCATCATTAGAAGCAGTTCACGCTAATTGTTATCGTACATGCATCCGTTTGAACCTCATGGTTAGTTTTCTGCCATTCTTGTGACAATGGTGGTGGTGGTGGTCGTCAGTCTGGCTAAAGCACTTGTATGATGATAAAACAGCTGCATTTTAACATATTGAAAATCATGGTATAATTTGGGACGCAAGAAATCACGAAAAAGGAGATGATACTGTCATACAACCTACTAGAGCGAAACTGAGGAAGGCGACAAGATCTCTTAGAACATTGGGGAAAAAATGCACCAGTTTCCATGTCCCATTTGCCACCTTGTGATGCGAACAATTAATGATGGTTCATGGCCTAGTTAGAGAAAGAACATTCGCATACATGAAAGAATTCCAAGAGTTGCGTGTAGCAGACATGAGTGATCAGGGTGGTCAACGAACACATACAAGAAGGAAATGGATAATACCTGATCTGCTGAAACCAGTGGTGGATTGGGATCATTTCGGAAATTAGAAGTACACTTTGTACACTAAATTAAAATTAAAATGTAGGAATTAATTAATGAAATATTGTTTGACTTAATGGATTTTGGCTTATTGCACAGGTTGCTTACACAGTATTGGTATTTTAAATTGTCTATTAGAATAACTGGACTAAATCTGATTAGAGTACGACCTAGGGTTTCAATCCCTCAGTTGGAGCTTTTCGCCTCGTGCCGAGTTCCTCTCCTCCTCTTCCTTGCTCGGACCATACGACGTAAAGTGGAACTATTTCCACTCGTCTAAATTAACAGGTGCCCCGACGAGCGTGTAAGCACGGAGCGGGGTGGCGCTACGAATGGGTGTTATCCTCAATAAGCGTCCTATAATACAGACTAAGACGATGGGCATGTGTGTTTCTATTCTCGCCCATTTTATGTCCAATGGGTCATTAATGCTCCGAAATCGGACAAATTAATCAGTACACTTTGTGTGCATAAATGCGCTGTTGGATGAGGCTCTCTTTCCTTCCCCAGCGATTAATTAATTACCCCGCTATGCGGGCATAAACTCGTCGCACATGCCTTTTTTGGTGAAAGCGACATTAATTCAAGCTCAGTTCAGTTCAGCCTGGCTACTAGTTGCGTAGATTGTTAGCTAGTTAGCACGTCGCAATGGAAAACAATACTTTAAGCAGGGGTGTGGCGCGAAATAGTTTGCCAGCCAATGCTGTTATTCCTAACCGGCACTATGGGCCGTTAAGACCCTAGGTAAGGCACCAGCTACGAGTTGAAGCATGAGAGCTGGAAGCAAAAGAGTAACACTACTACTAGTCCGGGATGAACAAAATGGGATGATGAACCATGATATTGTTAGACCTGAGGGAGATGGTGAAAACAGAAGGAACAGAAGTAGGAAGTGTAGAAAGAGGAAGAAAGCAGCCCTATCGAGGGTAGCAGACCACTCACCTACGATATCTGGACCTCTGCCAGAAACTCCGAGACCTATGGAACAGACATCAGTTCATAAATTGAACACTTCCTTCGCAGCGACCCAGACTACACCACGGCAGAACAACACGAGAACCGTGGAGGCACAAACAGAGAGCGTGCCGAAGCAGAAGCTAAAGCTCAGCTAAAGCGGAATCTGAAGCACAGTCTCTTGCTCAACCAAATACAGATGAAGAGGAGGATGAAGAAGGTGTAGTTGAAGAAGAGGATACTGACCAGGACAGACAACTACAAGTGGATATCGGTTTAGAAGAAGTGCTAATTGACTCCAAAAAGGCGAATCACTTTGCTAGTGCCGTGAAATACCTAGCTTGAAGACAACTGAAAACCAGAAAACCGAGACCTCAACAGTGGTAATTCGGGGTAATTATCCTAACTCAGTTTTACGAGGAGGCGTACAAACAACATCCAATTACCACCTTGATAAAGACCGCCGAACAGCTAAAAGAACCTCAAGAGTTCGAAACATTTCCGGAACAGCAGTTCGACGATCCACGGAGCGCGGTGGAGATAAAGGAAGAGGAAGACCTCCGCCACACTTTTGGACTGCCGTCCTAATCCCTTCTTAGGGCCACTACTAATCAATTGTCTCGTTTATTAAGAGCTTGGCTTGGTAACCCATTTCGATTAAACTAGCAATACGAAGCTGATCATTTGGTGTTCGTTCAAAATTTTCACTTGTTTAGATTAACATTGACAGAAAATGTGTATAGTCGCTTTGACTAGTATATGTTAGGTTAACATTAGAACTATATATGTAAACTTAGTACTCAAAATTAGAAATTCTTTAGGTAAGGGTAGGACAAATTTTTTTTAGCAGTTTTATCATGCTCTACGTCTTATACTGCTGTAGTGGATGATAAATATTTATGAGTCTGTGTTGGGTCTATTCCCACTCATTACAATCGATTGGGACTTAATTGTCCTACGACTTGCATTAATTAAAAAGCACATTCGTGTGCATAAATGAGTGAGAGGTGTGGCACTTTTTCCACTCTCAAGACTAACATGCTTAGTCAGGAATAAACCAGTCGCACATGCACAAAGTGCGAAAGCGACTATAAACCAAGTTAAGTCAAGTCATTCACATTCACGATTATTAATTCATTAAGTCTGCAGCGAACAGAGCAACGAGTATGTCAGAAAATCAGCAACGGAGCTAGCGACGGAGATGATTCCCGCCCATGCGTTGAGTGCGCTAAGAGGTCTTGGCCTCTTAGTAGCCTCCGGCTGGAGCTTAAGGGCACAAGAAAGTAGAACAACACTGCTCTTGATTCTGGACAACAAAACAAAAGAAGCGAGAAAAAGGCACAGGATTCGTAGAGGTGGAAAAGTGCAACAACAGAGGGAGCAACCTGTGCCTACCCTGTTAATGCGTAGCTCACCGACCACGACCCATGAAGAATGCAAAACTCAGCAGCCGACCGAGCCGAATGTTATAATTTCACCAAATAAAGGAATACAAGAACATTCAGGGGCACAGCCGAAGGTCTTCACTGCCTGGAATGACCGGACCACGTTCCGGCACAACAACAACAACTGGAGACATTTGAGAGTGTAGTAATCCAAACTCCTAAAAGTAAGAC
>JAECUM010010881.1:0-75001 GCA_016617855.1 Megalonaias nervosa | reverse complement strand
TCCATAACTGCTGTAGCTTACTCGACGAAAACTCACATCTGCTAGTAATAATACATCTGTATTTAAATACACATCGTGATAATCACCAAATGTTTTACAACTAAATTTATTCCAAATATCTTGTGCATATTTATATTCGTTATCTGTGATATTTTCATTTTTGAGTTGCGAGTAAAATTTATCTTTATCAGGAAGAGAAGTTTCATCAAATCTGCTCCAATCATCAAGATACTCGTAAGGAAAGATACCTTTTTTTGTCAAATTGATATAGTTTTCACCAAAACAAATTTTTAGCTTAGCGAAATTGCTACCTGCACTTGTAGTGCTGTTTACAAGCTCATCTAATGATGCTGCCATAAATTGCAGACTGTCAATAAAACGTAATTTACCAAGCGTCACCGACATATACTTTTCAAAATTGTCTGGAATACATTTTATTGTATTATTTAATTTTAGTTTAGCTTTAATATTTTCATCACCAAAAGCTTCTACAATGATATGACTGTCATAGCCACGAAAGTTATGTAAAACTACGGGAATAAAATCTGGAGCATGAAATTTTAAATTGCAACTGTTATGAGCTGCTCCACGATATTGGCCGGTCAAATGACAATGATCTCGCACCTTATCACAGACTTCGTTAGAGTCTACCAACAACTTTTCACAAATATGACAATTAACTGCCTCATCAAAATCAAGTTGTTGTTTAGACGTTATTTTCATTGGAGCTGTTTTAAATAATCTGTTAGAAATTTTATTAACTTTGTCAATTAAATTTTTTAATAGCCATACGGCCGGATTTTTACCTCTGTATAACTTTATTGGAGTTGAAAATTTATTCTTAGCACAACAAACTACTTTATAAGCTACTCCGCAAGGAATATGCTGTTGTTTTTTTTCTAATACTGGATTTATTTGGATTATTTTCTGCTCCAACCACAGGAACGAGTAGACACTCAAAATCAGCATAAATAACAAAAGGAATATTTAGTTTTTGATCATAATTTTTAAATTTTAATATTTTTTCTTTTTCGCCAGGCATAGTTATTCTTTGAACATTGACACAGTATTTGAGATGCTCTTGCAGTATTCCATCGCCAGAAAAACCCTGCAGACATCTATAACAGAAATATTTTTTACTTTTATTTTTACCATACTGTCTGCCAACTAGGCTGTTGAAGTTTTTTTTATCCAACAAAAATGTCCCTGATAAAATAATAAATTTATTGTATTTTGTGTAGCATTTTCTGAGATATCTCTCGGGTAAACGTTTTCTCGCTCATCTAGTCTGAAAACATTTACTGAGATACTGTTTTGTTTTTCAAACTTTGGTATATGATTTTCCGCTACTGGAAAAGTTATTCCTAAAAACTTTAGTTCGTCTTTGTATGGCAAATACTTTTCAATTCTGCCAGGGTGATCACACTGAGGATGTTTTGCAGAGAAAACTGACCACTGAAAACATCTGTCATTATTGTTTTTGACATTTATAGGGCATTTTTTGTTTTTAATTTTTTGAGGGAGATCGACATACAAACTACCGCGAAGCACGTTATATTTTGCTGTGTGAAATAAAACTTCTTTTATCATTTCAAATTTCCAACCCGATCCTGATGCAGTAAATTCTTCTAATCTTTTGTTTATTTCTTGATGTATTTCATTGGCGACCATGGCAATGTTTGTTCCAGTTAATATTTTTCTTGATTTAGCTGTTAGATATGGTTCTGAAATTTCGCTGTCAAAACTTTATCTTTGAAAAATTATATCAAGTACATCCTCAGCTGCATGTAACTTTGATAAAATCGTATGATATTGGACTATAAGTTTGATATTTTTTTGAGCCGCAAGTTCTTTTGATATAACCGGTTGTAAAAAATGAAATAAACTTGTGGAGTTAAAATTTGCTAAAATATTTTGATCATCAAGTTTGTAGCTATTATCATAACCGGAAAATGCTGTAGCAATTTTTTCAGATTTGATAATGCTCTTTTTAGCAATATCTCGCAATTTTAACATTATATATAATAGTAATATTTTATATTTAATTGAATTTTTTTAAATTAGAGATATGAAATCCTTATAGTATAATGAAAGAAATTTTGAGATATCTGAGATTGACGGTGGAAGAGCAAGAATTTTATCATGTGCACCATAAATATAATTTATATGCAGCAAATATGTTAGGTTCTGTTATTAACATAAAATCTAAAAAATCTGTGGGCACACCAACGCCAGCTGGAATGATAATTTCTGTAAAAGGCGATAATACAGAAAGAATTAAAATGTTTAGAAAAGATTTTATTTATACTTTGTTTTGTGATGATATTCCAGAAGGACAGCGAGTTTATCAAGTAAATAGCGCAGTTGCTGATGATAATATTGAAAATTTATCATTACAAAATGAATCTCAACTTCACCCAGTATTTGATCTATATGAAGCAAATGATCAAGGAATTATACGACATAAAAAAACAAAAGAAGTTATTGGAAATTTAAATAAACATGGTTATATCAATGTTAATGTACGTGGAACTAAAACAGATTTTATTAATTATAGAGCACACCATTTTGTCTTTGAAACTTTTAACAGACTAATACATAATGGTTTAGTTATTGATCATAAAAATGGTATTAAAACAGATAATCGTTTGGAAAATTTACATGTGGTTATGCCAAAAGAAAACACAAGACGTGGAGCTGGTTCTGATGGTTCTAATTTTAAAAATCAAAAAAAGATCAGTTGTTTCAATAAATTTAGAAACGGGAGAAGAAATGAAATTTAGATCAATTTACTCTGTGGCACAGTATCATAAAATTGAAAGCAAATCAGTAAAAGATGTAGCTGATAATGTACAAAAATCAGCAATGTCAATGTTGACATTTGATAGATTTAATTTTAAATATGATAACTAATGATATTTTCTAGATGATTTCGAGTAAGACAATTATGACTAAATTCCATAATATCATCTCGATTAAATCGTAATGTCATCATTTTATTTGTATCAAGTTTTATTTTTTCTGCTACTGTTAATAAAAATCTGTCAGATTCACCTAATGTTGTAATAACATCAACAAAATAAAAACTGTTTCCCAACAAACAATTTCGAATTGCCTCAGCTAATTCTTTGTGATTTAGTATATTAATTCTTTGATGATATTTTATTTCTCCAAACATCCTATTATTTATTAATTAGACAAAAGATTATTATAATAATGAACTTGATTGAAAGACTAGCTGAATTATATTCAGGAGATTTTGCTTTAGTTTCAAATTTTACATTAGAAAATTCTATTTGTGATAGATTTGCTAGCTATACTGAAAATGATATTTTGCATAACGATTACAATGAAGATGAAGACGATGTTGTTGTTAGTAAAAAAAAAATTAAGCATACCAACAACTGGGCGATATGATGTTAAATACCATGTTGCTAAAAAAATACAAAAATTTAATTTTACTATCACAGAGTATCAAATATTTTGGCAACTTAAAAAACCTTTTTCAAACATAAAAATAACTGGACAACAAAGAAATATAAAATACGATTTTATTTTTGTTAAAATATTTAATTTAATGCCAGTCGATGATGCAAGAAAATTACATTTAATTTCTCTGTGTAAGCCAGTAAAATGTAAATCAGTACTAATAAAATATGAAAAAATTTATAATAATATTATTCAATCGACTTAGTGGGAACCCAGCTATTAAATTTATCACTATACCCACGCCATTTGACTAAACTTTTGTTGCCTCGCTGTTTAATAACTTTTTCAATAACAAATATATCTTGTTCTGTTTTCTTAAGTTCTTGCTTGTAAAAACTGCCAGTTAGAGGTTCACCTAATAAATCTTTCAACGAGCATGTAACTGGTATTGTTAAAAGTACTTAATCAACAACAAATACTTCTCTGCTCCAGTTATGAGTATATCCTTTCTCAAATGTTTTTTTTGTCACAGAAATTCTAACTTTATCACCAACTTTAAATTTATGCCTGCGGTACATATTTTCGTTTGCTAATATTGGATTTGCAATCGCATCATTTGGCAACATTTTTCTTTTGCCTAGCGAAAGGGATCTGTGTTTCGTGTTATTATACTTGTCAACAATTTTCTGTAAATTGTTAATATATTTTCTCGTATTTTTAGCTGTTAAATATTTATGGAATTTTTTTGTTGAGCGTGCGATTAAATCTTTCAATGATAACGCTTTTTCCCTCATTTCCTGTGACATATTTTTTAATGTTATTTTGCTCTAAAAACTGTTCAAATTTTTTATTAAAAAATTCTGCTCCATGATCAGTCCAGATTCTATTTGGTTTTCTTTCCATGTTAACAATAATTTGTTTTAATGCATCAGTCATTGATGTCCATTTTATCCGAAACGGGTATACTAAACGCATATTTGCTAAAAACATCTACAACAATAAAAAGATATCTCTTTGGAGCGCCATTGGCGCCAACGTTGAATTGAGCAAGATTTGAGACATCAACTAAATCTATCGCCCAGATATCATCAACAGCATTTGCGACAACTTTACGTCGCAGAAACTTTTTTTTTTAGGTTTGTGTAGCTCAGAGGTAAGATCATCATATAATTCTTTTTTACCAAGACCTAATTTTTATATTTTGCTCCAATAAAACCCTGAACCAGCCTTCGGTCAACACGTTCTCGCATATTTACAGGTTTCATATCATGAAATTCATCTAACATTACTTTATCGCAGCTGTGTTTATCTTGTGTGTTGTCTGGACATTCAATGTCTCTGCAGCAGATATCATGGCGCATCGCTATTGCATCAACTTGATTGTAAGGCTCTTGTCCTGACAGCGGATTATCATTTTTGTCAAGTTGTTTATCAAGAAGATTATAAGGTCCAGTATATTTATGGCCTGGCAATGTCCAACCGCCTTTTGGTTTCGGCAATTTGCCAATTAATTTATGTATATCTATACCAAAACCAATTATCTCTCTATTGTTGCATTTCTGACAATATGTAACAATTTTATTTTGCTCAAGACATAAATCTCTATCACAATCGCACTCGCATGTCATTATTTATTTTTCATCTACTAAAATAATCTCCCTGACGTTGTCAGGGCAACCCGCTCCGGACAACTTTGTTGTTGGCAGTGGCAATAATTTCTTTAAAAACATACTTTTTCTTTTTCCACAGACTGCACTAATACTTTTCAGCATTATTCTATTATTTTTTGTTTTTTCTGTTTTTTCATCTTTATTTTCTGTTTTAGTTTTACACTTAAGACAATATGTTGACATCATATATCAGTGAGTTTGGATAAAATTTAAACTCGGAGCTTTTCAAGCTCGGCAAAAGTTCAATGCAATCTCATCATTAGCGTGAGAAGGTTGTTTGTCAAATTGCAAAATAAACTTTAAAAAACCTGGATTTATGGTCATCTGTTTAATGAACATTACGCAACAGTATCCACAAACAGAACTTCCAACTGGTTGAATTTGATTAGACTAATAATTTATTATTTTCGCAAAAGACTTCGTCTCTGGAGACTTTGTCTCTTGAATTCTACTCATATATTTTTTTATTGCGTCACTTGGTGGAATTCCGAACGAGTCAAAATAATTGTTATCACAAACAGCTACCCAATGTGTGCCAAATCTTGTATATTTATAACACACAAACCTGGCGTCTCTAGCGACATAAGTTCATCTTTGGAATAAACTCCACTGAAATTTTTTACTTTTTTTAGTTTATCAAGTATATCAAAATTACTTAACGCAGCCAACTTCATCTCTTTGTTCCTGGTAACATCAGTCCTCATCCTAACAGACCTGGCAATAGACTTCCCGCCAATCCTGCTAGTAATGGAGCTATTGGAATAAATCCACCTTTTCGCCTCAGTCATGTCTTTGTTTCGTTGTTGTCTTTCTTTTTACCGTTTTTTGTATAGGCATTATATTTATCTTTAGATAAAAATTTTCTTTATTCCATGACCCTCAACTGCTTTTTTCGTTGCGCCAGATACTGCTCCAGATGCTGCTGCTAATCCTAATGTACCTAACACTGGAAAAAGTTTTGGTATTAATGTTCTGGCCATTACAGATAGTGCCGGACTGAAGAAACCACCTTGTTTTAACATTGCTGTTATTTGTGCGGCACTTAAATTTGAAACAAAAGGTTTGCCGCGGTTATACTTATTTACTTGTTTTTTGGTTAACATTAATTTTGTAAAAGTACCCAAAACACCTGCGTTAGGGTTGATTTTTAAAGATACTTGTCTTTTCTTTGCAACAGCAGCTGCTAATTTTTTAACTTGACCATCAGTCAAATATATTTCTTTTACAATATATTTTGTCATCTTATATTAAAGTTACAGATTAAACTTAAAGTTTTTCAAACTTGTACCGACATTTTACCTTCGATAAAGTCAATCGTAATAGTTCTGTTACTGATCACTAACACGTACACGTACAACTGCGCTGCTGGAATTGCTCCTAATGTCCAAGTAATTTCAATATCAGCAGTTGAAATTACATCTCTTTCATTTTGTTTACTAACATCAAAATAAAATATCAGATAAAGTGTACGAAATTCCTCTACTGATATCTGAGATCCATCTCCAACATCTTGATATTTTTGCAATGTGTCGAGCAGGTACATGTAAGGTCGAGAAATATTTTTATTAGCGTCATCTGCAAAATTACATTCGATCGCTAGCTCCGGATATTGCTTTGAATTATTTCTAACATCAGCATTATCAAATATTGCATTATTTTGTTGTTGGTTACCACGTCGCACTTGTTGCTGAAATACAACAAATAATTGCCGTGGCTTTTTGTTCAGTCGACGTTGTTGTGACTCGCCATGTGTAGTCAGTGGTATTTGGAAACTGCTGTTTGATATATTTTATGTTGCTGAAAATAAATCTTCTTCATGCGGTTTTTAAGAATATCATCTAATTCGAGTGATTTCGAAACTGTAGGTGTTATTCGTGCCATCCACAGCGCAAGTTTGTTTATGATAAACTGTACATCAGCCCCACCAAGTCGAAATAAACAATCATTTTGTTCTGATCCATCTAAAATAAGTGTATGTTTAACTCCACGAAATACTTTATTATAGTCCCTGCAAAAGCCAAATATTGTACTTAGTGGCAGCATCATTGTAATTTGACATGATTCTGCTGCAAGTGCCTTTATCTTAGCATAACCCTCATTATAACGTTTATTTCTTACGCTAATTGCGTTATTAATCAAACCTAACATTGCAGTACCGTCAGCAGCCGCAGCTGGTGGTGCTATACCAAGATTATTACAAGCTGCAGTAAGTGAGGTTCTTGTAGCGTCTGCATTAGCGGCTACATCTGGTGCGTCTATACCAAAATTGACAGCATTAGCGATAAGAAAATCTTTTACAATTACAGTATTTGCAGCAGCATTAGCTCCAGCAACTAATGCTACTCTTAAAATAAATTCATTTATCGCAGGAATTATTGCACCAGCTCCAGTATCTTTAAACCACATCATATTAGTTGCAGTTGATTTGGAGTAATCATCGGAAAACGAAATAGTATTTAAGATTGTACTTGCAACTTGTAAGTGACTTGAAATATCTTCAACAGCTTGATTGGCTAGTGATATCAAGCAATTTTAAATAAACACCAACCATCATTTATAAGTGCTACTTCTGTTCCAGCTGCAATTTTGGCAGGTGGAACAGCTACTGTCATAATCTGGCCACGAACTTCTATCATTGCTTTATGAGGCAGTAGAAATATGTCATCATCTCGGGTATTAAATGTTCCGACACCAGCTTTATTTGGTTCGTTAGAATTTTCATCGAGATATTCAGTATATTCAAATTCTGTTACTGTGTCATCTGTGTGTCATAAATTTCTGCTAAATTGAGATAATTTTTTACAGACCTTTTTTTTATTTATTAGGTTACATAAAATTTTGTCATCAACGATAGCAAAGCTATTTCGGTGTTGTTACTTTAGATATTAATTTTTTTATAATTTGTTCTCCTCATGGTGATAAAAGTTATTTTGTTGTTGTCATCATTGTGCGTTGGGTTTCTTTTGTTGGTGCGATTTCTGAAATAGCTTGTTTTATTGTCGGTACACCGCTTTTTATTTTATGAGCTATTTTTTTGTCCAACAGCAGTTCCAGCAGCAGATGCAGTTCCAGTTGCAAAAGCTTTTGATGCGTCAAGTGCAATTGGTGCAACTTTATGAGCTATTCCTGGAACATTTTCTATAATTTTAGCAAATATATTACTTTTTTTGTGTTTCATTATATCTGAGGTTGTATAATTTTATTGTTTTAGAAAATACGTTTACTATTGTTCGCGTAAGTGCAGGTAATAAGTAACAATTTCATTGTTAAAATCCAGTTGTCGCCCAGACTGATCTGTCAATTGCATATTTACTTCTGTTATTTGATTTTCAATGTTTAACGGATGATAAATAATATGACGTGGACTAATTTGCATAAGAGAACCTGGTGGAACGTCTGGTAAAAAACTGTATATCGCTTGTTCTTTACTACCCTTAGCTGAGTAAGATCCAGATGCAATAGAGCAATTTATTAATATTGAGTTTACATCAGTTATATTCACTGGCAGTTGACCGTCATACGTTAAGGGATTATCACAATCAAGAGCAGGATATACATAATTATAAAATCCTATTAGTGGTGCGATACTTGTTTGCGATAAAAGACTAATTGTTACATTTTTTAATGTTATTCTAGCGCATAACGTATTATAATTTGGTGTAAGCTCAAAACTATCAGCGATACCTCCATTTTTTGTTATAAGTTCTTTTATTATTTTATTTAGATCAGTTACGTTGTAGGCTCCTTGTGGAATTTTAATTGTTTTCCACGTGACAAATGGTGAAGTACATATAGGAATAGTAAATGCAAATTCATCGCTTACTCCAGTTTTTACATTAGCCATAGAATTCCAACATGTGCAGGAAATTAGCCCAATTTCAGATTGTTTTTCACGATCTACTTCTATTGGTGGAATATGCTTTACATAAAAATTTGCACTATCTTTATCAGTTTGGCTAGAGTCTAGTAATAATGTTGCTGACATTTTTTTTTTATATAAAATTGTCATATTAAATCATTATGCAAATTTATAAAATTAAATCTCGATGTAAAGTTTCGTATTCGTCAGATGTTAATAAATTTTCCGATCTCAAATTATTAATTATGTCAATAATTTCATTGTCAATTTCAGCACCAATATTTCCAGCTTCTTTTGATGATATCAGTAACATTAATCTGCCAATCATTTCAGTAACTGATGCGAATATTCTTACTCCTTTTCCAGTTCTTTTTTCAATTTTCTTTAACCGCTCATTATCACAATGTTCAAATAATGTTTTAAAAGTGTATCCTTTTTTTTACAACATATTTTTTATCTCTAAATTTTGCTGCAGTATTTTTAAAAACACTAGCAATAATAGAATTTCTAGCTTTTTCATAAATTCCTTCAATATCTTCTATTGCAGCTGTATCAATTTCTTTGTAAATATATTTATCTTTATCTCTGATATCAACTAATTTTTTAATGAGATCTTCGTATTTATCTTTTTCCCAATTATAAATATTATCAACATCAAAAATTTTATAATCTTCCATAAAACCAGAATATTCTAATGGCGTTATTTCATATTTTAATTTTTTTTTATAGTTATCAAGATATTCTTTATTATCTTCATCAATTTTTTTTTGTAAATCTTCTTCAGTCATCATCATCAGACCTAGTCTAAAAAACATATATTTTTCTTGTCCTTCATCGATTAATTTTGCTTCGGTACTTAAGCTACGACTATGATGACCATATATGTTAATTTTTATATTATTAATAGCCTTAATATAAAGATCAGCAATAATTCCATGTCGATATAATTTAATGCTCTAAAACTATATTGTCGAGATGCTCCTAACTTTTTTCTTTTATTTTTTCTAGTTCTTCAATTATTTTGTCTGCTTTAAAATCATCTTTTCTAACATTGTATACTTTCACATCCTTAATAAATTCATATTTTTTTATTAAAATCTTCATACTCGTCATCTTTAATTTTGCTATCTATATTTCCTAAATCATATTCAAATCTTCTTTTTTCTTCTATAATATTTCTCTCTAAGTTCTTCTTCTAACCTTCTTTCAATTGGTCTAACTACTGCTGCTTCTGCTAATCTTTGTTGAAGTTCTAGTGGATTATTTATCAGCCGATCTATTTCAGCTTGTCTTGCAACAGGATTAGTTATATTTGCTGCAAGTGCTTCGGCTAATTTTCTTTTTTCCTCTTCAGATCTTTCAATAATTTTTCCAGCAGCCGCTTCTTGATATTTTTTAATTGATCCTAGTAAACCTTCTTCTTGTATTTTTTAAATTCTTCTTCTGATGGTGGTTAAGTTTCAGGTTGTTTTCAAGTAAAGCCTCAGTAACTGGTTTGAGAGCGGCTGCTGCTGTTTCTGCCGCAGCCACTTGACCACATCGTGCTTGCTGGATCATCTGCCTAAGTTCAGCTTTAGATTTAACAAGTCTTTTTAGATTTTCTACATGTTTTCTGTACATTGGTTGTCTTTCCATTGATTATATACTATTTTCTATAAAATTACTGTAGATAGTTTTCAATACAGCATCGAAACATTTTACTCGTATCATTTGTTAATTTATCAAATAAAAAAAAGTCATATTTATTTGACGTTGCTTTATGATATAATTCAATAAATTTATCTTTTGTTATATCACCACACTGTTCGTTCGCGATATTTCTAATGTCAACATTGTCAAGTCCAGGAAATAATATAAAACAACCAGTATTTCACCTAATAAATCTGTCAACATTATAAAAACCCTGAGCAAGATAAACAGAATTACATTTTTTATTATGTAATAATGAAAAATATGACCTTATTTTATTCATTTCCTTGCTGTTTAGCGGAATATCATCAAAAACAACTATCTTGTGTTCAGACGAATCAAGTTGATTAACTGGAACAAGTTCTTCTGGTTGTTTAATAATAAAAAAATCCTCACCAGCCTAAAGATCATCACGAAGTTTGTCATTATAATTGTTAAGTAGCTCGTACTTATCCTGTTGTGGATTAACTGTGTAAATATAAACACGATCGTAGTTAAAATTATCTCGAGAAGTAAATTCATAAGCAAGTTTGTTTTCCCCGACCCAGTTCTTCCAACGATAAGATAATGACAATCTGGAAGTTCGTTTTCATGTTTATGTTTCACCAACCGCACTGTATCAAAATTTAATATCAATGATTTTGCCATTGTTTATTATATAATTTTATGTTATATTAAACTGACTAATGTTGACAATTTTTTGTAGGACAATAAATAAATAATGAGCTATTATACAAAATTTGGAACATTAATAGGAGATTCATCAACTGTAAGTACAACAACAACAAACGGCAAAATTGATTTATCGGATTACCTAAAAAAATCTGGCGACACAATAACAGGAAACCTGTTTATGTCAAATCAACGAGTACTAGATTTAGAAACAAATTATCCACCAATAAATGTTGTTGATACACAAGCTGTTAGTTATGCACAACTAAAATCTGTCGATAATAATAAACTAGATAAATCTGGCGGAATGTTAAGCGGTAACTTAGGTATGTCAGAAAAAAAAATAATAAATTTGGAGACCAGGTATCCACCAGCAAACCTAAATTATACGCAAGCGGTAAGTTATTCACAGTTGAGGTATGTGGATGATAACAAATTTGATCAAATCGGTGGAACAATTATAGGTAATATCAACATGTCAGGAAAAAAAAGTTATAAATTTAGAGACTGCATATTCACCAGAAAACTTAAATCAAACACAAGCTGTAAGTTATGCACAACTAAAATCTGTTGACGATAATAAACTTAACAAAGCCGGCGACACAATGACAGGTAACCTTACAATGAGCAATAACTCAAAAATAACTGGACTACCAACAACTTCACCGCCAGCTAATGATACTGATGCTATTAGTTATGGTCAGTTAAAAGAAGAACTTGCCCCATACTTAAAAAAATCTGGTGGACCAATGTCAAGGAATATAAACATGAGAGACAATAAAATAATTACGACATATGTTCCTGTTAGCCCTAATGATCTGACAAATAAAGCGTATGTTGACAGTGTATCTGGTGGTGCAAAACAAACTAAAAACAATGTTGGGTATATTCCAACACTTTTTAAGTCAGCAGTTGGTTTTGAGGTAAGCGCATCATCATTTTACCCTGAAAATTATCCTTATTACGCTTTCTCTGATAGACACGAGTGGACGACCAACGGAGAAGTTGAAAATTTTTGGATCAAAATTAAATGTCCCACTGCAGTTGCTATTTGGCAATTTCATTTGTGAGGTCGATTAAATCCTAGCGCTGTTTAAATTTATAATTGGCGACTGGAAGGATCAAATAATGATATTAATTGGGCAACATTGTATAGCACAACAGACATGTATATTACAACAACACAATATTTTACGATTCCGACTGAAAACACTGTTAACAAGTACTTGTATTTTCGAGTTTATGTTATTGCCACTAAACATCCATTTCCAGGACTGACATCATTTCAAACATACACACTCGATGATCAAAATTAATCTAATGCTATAAAATAATGTCAGAACCATCAATTATAACCATTGCGAAAGAATTTTATGATAATATTTTAAACCCTGATAAAGATTTTGGAGCCATTAATGAAACAGTAAAAGTGTTACAAAGTTTGAAAAAACTTAGCATCGAATCATTAAACAATCCAACATTGCCAGAAAATTTTGCTGATTTTATTCGCATTGTGCATATGCGAGGACCACAACTGAAAAAAGCAATAGAAAACTTTAATATTATAAGCAGATACTGTCATCCTGATGATTGTCAAGAAGAACAAAAACAAGTTGAAACCCTGCTAAAAAAAAATATTTCTGGAGTTTAGTTCGTATAACATAGATTTAATAATTAGAGCAGACCTGTTAAAAGTACGAGCTTATAGTGGAAGAACACTGGAAGAAAGACGAATAAACGAAAATCATACTCGTCTTGACAAACTAGCGGAAACTAAAAAAAATAAGAATGAAAAGAAACAAAAATGTATATGATAGTTTTGAAAAATGACATTTTTAAACATCTCGGTATATACTACCATGACAAAGAAACCTTGGTTAAAATTGTTACTATGACGTCAGACGCAGAGTTAATTATTAAAGTGTACGCAAACACAATTTTGCCAATGATACATAAAAAAGACCCAGAATTTGATCCAATTATTGTTAACAAATCTCTAAAGATAATCAAAACTTTAGACGATGAAATTAGTCATTTTAGTGATGATGATGAAGAAAAGTTTTTTGAAGAAGTCAATCAAATAAAGTTGGAAGTAAAGTCTGATTCTTATTATGATATAAGTGAAGAAGATGATGTTCCATTCCCATCATTCCATTACTCTAGACAATTGTCATTACGGAATTATTACAATGAAATTAAAGCAATACTCACAAAACCATATGAAAAATTAATGTTAAAAGTAGCTTCTGCTGTTAGTCTTCTCACAATTGAACTAGATAAGCTTAAGAAATTGATGCTAGCAAATTTCGTAGTCGAATATACAATTATCAGGCAACATCTTGTTCTCAAAAATTTCACGTTAGATCAGTTGAGCTTAGTATTAGGGTATATTGATGAAACAGAAATTGATTACAGTAATTTGGTGAATAAAACAGATTTATACGAGAGTGAAGTAGGAAATAGTTTTGATTCATACCCTTGGTTAAAGAAACAATATGTACTAACAGATGAACGATGTAAGGATACTTCGTCAGATGTTTATGACAAATACAGAATTTTTATAGCTGATCCTAATAATAATAAATTTCATGAGTTTCTTGATTCAATTGCAGGTGCCAGACCTTTTGTTTTTGTGTAAAAAAATTGTATAATGAAAAAACATATCATTGATTTCAATCACATTTCAGAGGAAATTCCAAAACAAGATGTTGAAGCGCTAGTACAATATTACAAATTTTATCATAAAAACCTCTGGTGTGTAAAAGAATGTTATAAATACTACCGTAGAATACTTCGAGTAATATCGTATTTGCCATTGTTAATGACTAGTTCTGGCATAATTTCAAGTGGAGCATTATTAAATCTGTTTTTGTTAATAATATCTGGTGTCGGTGCCTCTCTTTCAACACTTGTAAAAAAAATTGAACCTAAACTTGAAACAAAAAAAAATTCTTGTAAAACAGCAAGTATAACTTACAAAAAATTACTTGATCAAATACGATCTTATTTGCGAGGTGTAAAATATGATATGGACGATTTAATACGTGAGTTTCATATTATTGACAGTATGTTAATGGATATCCTACCAATGAGAGTCAGCAGGTATGAAAAAGATTGGTTACAACAGTAGTAGATCATTATCAACAAATGTCATTGGATCATATGCCAAACCTCATCTCTCCAAAATTTAGGGGGGTGAGGGTTCTGGTCTACAAACCTCTTTGGGTTTCAAAATTTCCTCATTTTCTGAGAAAAAAATTTGGAGGAGGGTGGTTTTTTGAGGGAGAGGGGGTCTCTGAGGTGATGAAAAAATGTCAGAATATATTTATTTTAGAGGGGGGTGAGGGTTTCTGACCTAAAACCCTCTTTGGTTTTAAAACCTCAATTACTTATAAAAGTCATTATTTTGATCTGGAAAAGGCTGCTGAAGAAAATGTCAGATAGAAGGGTTTTGGAAGGGGGAAGGGGGTCTCTGGAATAAAAACCTCAATTACTCTTACTACTAATGCCACGAGTTCAATTTTTTTGTACCACAAGATGAAACATATCCAGTATTTGTACCAAATCACCACTACACAATGTACTTGAGTACTGGTTTATTACATTATGTCTGCTTCTTACCATCATGTTAAGCACTAATAAAATCACATTTCTAGCCAGTGAAAGCTGTCATTACTTGCCTGCAATCAGGACATTTTATTTGGTACAATGTTTGCTTTAAAATGAGAAAAATAAATAAGAAATGAGAACTTATGACAACTAGAGTTGACCAACATACCGTCAAACTCCACTTCTTTAGGAATGCAAATATCTTTTCTTCAAAAATTTAAATTTATGCGATATTTACCAGCAATGTAGATATAACACAGACCATGTACCTAAGTTAAATTAATCAGGCAATATCATTCATTACTGTGTTCAATGGTATACTCTTCTAGGTACAAGTCATACAGATCATATAGGTGTTCAGAATTGACTATTTCAGCAATGAGTGTTATTTTTGAGGATCTGATTATACATCCTTTTTAAATGGTGATCACTCCTCATTAACCAATATTCTTTGGGAGATCATTATATAAATACCAGAGAACATCCAGAGAAACAGATGTGACATTTTTAGACAAGGCCAACGAAGAGGTAAGGTCCAGATGAAATCGGATTCAGTGTAATGCACAATGTCACAATAAAGTAATGCATATCAGCAAACAGTTTTTATCAACCCTTGCACTGATAATGATTCAACCTGATGTGCACTTTTCTTGACTCAAGTTAGCAACCATCAGCTATAGCAAAACTCCATAACAATTGAAAATATTTTCTGGAAGTTTTTCTGATGAAAGCTAAGGTAAAGATTACTCAACAATTAAGAATGAAGAAACTTTGTTGCAACTACTTTAGTAACATTTATTAAATTTCTGAGCAACACTTAATAATTTATTTAAGGTTAGTAAATGTGCCTACATGATGACGTTACAGTACAGTTTTGTCAAATGTATGGAAGCTCTTACATGACAAAGCACAAAGTATCAGTATATACTTCTTGTACTTTGATATCACAATACTGAGCTTAAATTAGACAAAAAATTCATTTGATTATTTATTTCATTCTGAAAATTATTCTTTTCCAGCAAAAATGTATGCATCTTCTGCTAATAAGGCACACCTAATCCCACAAACAAAATATATGCAGATCAAACACCTTACCAAGGCTGCAGATTAAACACCTTACCATGGCTGCAGATTAAACACCTTACAATGGCTGCAGATTAAACACCTTACCATGGCTGCATGAGAGAGTTAAAAAAAAAGGGTGATCTGGTATTGGTGCAGCCCAAGAAAGTCTCTCCAAATTTGAAAGAATTTTCTTGTCCTCCATGCCTGAAGGCATAGCACAAAAGGGTGGAGGAAAAGGTGGTAAACTTCATTTTCCATCTTAACAAAAGATCAGAGCTCTTCCTCTTCCTCAACCAACAGGTGGGAGGAGGAAGAGGACCTGAAGATAGAAGGGGTGACCATTTCAGTTGGTACCTCATCAAACTTGTTCGAGTCCACCAAAACTGAAATGATGTCCTTGTCCTTCTCCCACTCCTGCAGGGAAATGAGGCTTCCTGACCATCTCTCTAATGAGAGGGAGCCTGGGGAGTAGGGGTATCCTTATCCAACTCCTCCTAATGCAAAGTGCCCCTAGTAGCAGGCATTTTAAAACTATGGGAAACAGCTCTCATCTCTCTGACAGGGGGAGTGGCAAGGGTGCCCTTACTCACTGACATTTTAGGGGGATGGGAACACTTCTCAACCCTCCTCAAATGTCTGGTAGGAGTAGCTTTCTTCCCCTCCATTTCTGTTTGGCTCCACAGGATCAGAAGATGTTGGTCTGTCACATACCACATCTAAACTGCTCTGAGGCCAAGGCATGGTTACCCATGGCGCTATTAATGAGAAGAAAGATTTGCTTCCCTGGAACATCTGGTACGGATTTATAGGGAACACAGGAAATGGAGGTGGGGTAGTGTCTACCCAATCCCCCTTAGCTGGATGCAAGGAAAGTACGGGTGACCATGTATACTGACACCCTATCCCCAACAGGATCCATTGGCTGAATGGTGACCAAGGTTGGGAGGCCAGTACTTGAGACTTGTGACTACTGAACAGCACCTCATGTGACTGTAAGACAACAATGACCTCATGGATGAGCCTCCATGAGATGATCCATATATAAAACTGGACACACCTTTTGTTTTGAGCTGGTGGAAAGAACTAGTCGGATGTAGCAAAAGGATACATCAACACCATCAGGCCAAGATGTATTCGTAAGTCATATCAAACAAGTTCTTTGCCCTGACTCAGTGCAAAACTCAAATGTAGTTGTGTATTTGTACATACCCCCAATTATATGCTATCTAAATATTTTTATCTTAACTGTATCAATAAAATTCAACACATACTGGGATTTATAAAAGTTTGATTCACTGATTCTAAAAATATATATGCAAAGATATCAAAGAAGGCACCTAAGTAGTTAGAATCTGGGTGTGTGATTCGCAAATACAGATTGAACAGCTGTGTTGATCAAACATGTAAGATTAAATGGGTATGTAACAAAAGGCGTTATTGCTGCTTTCCCTTCTCAGTGATGTGTGACTGGTCTCTGTTGCCTTCACCGGGCTGCCAAAACTGACAGAGTGTTATGATCCTTCAGGGACATTACATCTCTCTACTCTCCAAGATAAAGTTCCCAAACACTCCTGAGATTGAGGGTTGCCTAACCTTATAGAGTTTTGCAACTCTTCAGGTGATTTATGTCTCTTTACCTCACATGAGACAGACCCCTTATCCTCCTGGGATTGAGGAATACCTAACTTGTTAGAGTTCAGCGACTCTTGTGCAGCATTACATCTACATTTCACAAGACAGATCCCATATGCACCTAGGATTAAGGAGTGACTGGTCCTATACTTTCCAGGGACTATTCTTAGTCCTGTAGGACTTGGAAGAAAGCTGTCCCAGAGAACAGGTACTCCTCTATAGAAAAAAAGACCCTATACACTCCGGGGATTTAGGAGATAAGGCTCCCATATTCTCCAGGGATTGAGAAGTATAGGGGGAAGTAAGGGCATCTCCCATATTCTCCAGGGATTGAGAAGTATAAGGGGAAGGAAGGGTGCTTCTTTCTCCTTTATGTGTGTGTTGTATCTTGGCCACATTCTAAACATCGTCAGGCCATAGACAACAGAACAGCAACCATCCATTTGTATACGCTTTATACATGATAAATTTGGCATGAAAACCTCATGTGACCTTCTTGTGTTCACATTTCTTCACATTTTGTGACATTCCTGAAAAAAGTATGTACTGCCAAAGCTGATACTCACTTCAACAAAAATACGCAAATATTTCATTTTGATGTAGTGCAATATATATAACAATCAACGTTGCACTGCTTATGTAAATACTTATTCAGAGCAGTGCAATCAATTTGATGATGATGCAACAATTAAATTAGCACTACCTAAATGATACTTATTAAAAAATGTATTGTCAAATGTGCCGAAAAATGTATTTAAACCTGTAAACAAAGGCAATTTTCTAAGAGCATATTGAACATCTTAGCATTAAAAAAGCATTCAAGGAAAGTGTTGAGAATCCCACATAAACCAATGACATGGTGGTCTGACTTGTTCTGAGTTCTCTCTGTTGCAGATTTCTTGAACGTCCCACATAATGTAAGGCTGGAATTATGAGCTCAGAAAAGAGGATTTAGTATCCCGGAAGGTAAGTATGGCAATAGTTACAGATAATGTATTACTTCTATTAAAACAACACAATTTGGCAAATGGGTCTTAAATGACTGACCATAATGATGTCACAGTGAATGTCAAAAGATATTGGAACTGTGAAGGCAGTGAAAAATTATGCTTAACAGTTCAAAAAGTTTGCAAAAACATTTGTCTGTTTTACCTTAATGTTGAATTAGAATGTAAACATTATTTTCATCCATTTGAAAATAAAAAAAGCCTTTATTAGTTATGATAACTTTAATCAATTATATATCTTATTAATATGGAATATAGATAACCCTGTCATCCAGAGTCAGATCAGAATGAAGAATCACATGACCATGTTACTCAGTGTCAAGAAGCTAATACACATAAGGTTCATGATCACTGATGTTATTATTTGTTGTTTTGGGGATTTAACACTATTTCTCAGCACATGATAGGCTATACATGGCAGCCTGTATATCTGGTGGAGGAAGAACCCCAAAAAATCCCAGGAAGAACCACAAACCCAAGGTAAGCTACTGGCAAGCTTTCTCACATCATGTTGGCCAAGCCTGAAACTCAAACCCACAGAGGTGAGAAACAACAGTTAGGATAATATGGGTTATCCGATTATCTTCCTAGTCAAGCTTTGTATGCCTCTTGTAAGTGTAGCAAATAAAATGATGAACTATGAAAGTCAAGAGCCTGTTTAGCTCCATTACTGGACTTCCCAAACTGAGAGAACATCTTTAAAACTGAATAAAAAACAAAAATAATAATCAATGAAGACTCATAAAATAAATACAATATAAATGGTTAGATATTTGCTTTTGAGGTCAAGGTCAATGTCATAAGCAAGTCTGATATTGATTATCAAAATGAACATTCAAGCAAGATGGATTTTTAAAATTAAATTGCCTATATTGACCATTACCATGGTTCATACAAATGTTTAATCAGGAAATTTAAATACATTTCAAAGACATTTTATTTTCTGTTTTCAAATACTATAATGAATGTATCTAAATTCTGGAAGAATGTTGTGCTTCAAGCACAATTTGTGATATATGTCTTTTATTCTGAGATAAGAAATAAAATCAGTCTAGGTGAAAAAACTGTATAGCTATTAGCTGCGGGGGGGGGGGTTGCGGAGGGTGGAAAGATACAGTCATCTCATATACACCTACTAGGATGTTAGCAGTCTTTTTTTTCCTTTATTTCTTCAATATCTTATCAACTAATGTTTACCAAATGCATATGTTTCGAAATTAAAGACACTTTTCAAGGATATTACATATTTCAAGCAATTTTCCAGTACCATTTAAAGCCTACCTCAAATTCATGCACTTTTCAAGGAGAACACAAAAACAGATGTACTTATTAATATTCTGTGAACCCTAATTAATGGTCAGTTTCATAATTATGTAATCTGACAAGAACATGTACCCAGGTGGGTGCACAGGGTCAAGGCTTGGGGGACAGGATTAAAGACTGTAGTCAACCTGTGAACTCATGCTCTATGTGCAACACTGGGTAACTCAGATATTTTATAATGCAAAGTCGGGAGGGGTTACTTGTGTGCTTGGAAAAACGATAATTACAAGTACAAGTATTTGTCTAATATTTTTCTTTGTCCATGTGAAAGTTTGTTTCACCCTGATTTGACTACAGTGAGGCATCAATGTCCACTCTCTTGGTATCCAACATAAAACACTGCACTATCTTTTTGCACACATTTCTGATGTTTTTTCAGACATCAACGACACTATCTTGAATGACATTAATTAATATTTGAATCTATCACACGACCTCAATAACATAATTTTCCTAAAAACTGCTCATATTTTTTTTATATTACACTCTTTGTAATATAATGTCAAGATAAACTAAATGTAAGTATTATGTTTAAGGCATCCAAGTGTAATGCAAGTCATATAACTAATTACTATTTTCAGTATTATGCCTAATAAAGAATCAGTATATATTGTATCAAGTCATTAAAAAGAAAATCTAAAAATCTGTGCTTATTTCACATAAAGCTTAGGAAATGCATTTGTGTGGTCCACAGCTCAGAATACAAATAAATTATACAATTTATTTCATAAATTTCATATGAAATGAACATTCCGGTAAGACTTTCTTTTTATCAAAAACACTGCATGTACAAGCTGGTTGAAACATACCTATCAACAACTGTTCCAGTCCTTACACAAAAACACTTTTACTGTCAACTGTATTACACTGGATAAACTATTTCCTAACCTTGATTAAATCTGAAGGTGATACAATTAGCACGAAGTAACTAATATTCACTGCTCTCCGAGACCACAAGGGAAATAATTGGTTCTTTGCATTAACTACACATATATTTTGCTTCCTCTTCCTGTATTTGCTGTGGGCAAGTATTTGTGATACAAGTTAATGTTGGCCAATCAAAGTTCATCCTTTTCAAGGATGACTCTAACAAAATCAATATCAAATGAGAAATAATGAAAAAATTTCTATTTGAGAATGCAGATGAAGCACATTAAATTGTCATCTAATCTTCATCTGTTTTAATTCAGTTGTTGTGGTCCTTCAGTGATGAGTAATCTTACACATGAGTACAGGCGATGTACTTCCAAATTTCAATATGTGTCAATCAGTTTGATTTTACACTATTAATATAAATAATAAAAAGCCAACCCTTGTATCTGGGGGTGGAGGAGCTGAAGGTCTGGAAATTTCTTCCAAGTGTGAATATGGAATATGTAGGGCCTTGCACTGAGATGTGGAAGCCCCACAATAACCATCTTTTCTCTTTGTCCAGCTGTCTGCCCGTCAGTCCATAAATTCACACTACTTGTAACCATCCTGGGATTTAAAAAATCCATTTCCCAGAAACAAAGAATAACTAAAAAAGCTTGTCAGGCAACCTTTCTTTTAAAAAAAACAAACATGAATGACCCAATTTTAATAAAAATTATTATTGCTAATATTACAATGGTATTTTCTTTTACATTTCACAGTGCCAAAGATTTAATCTTTATATTGTCTCTATCGATACCAACAGCGGGGTGCCTGAATTACAATTCAACAGCTGAACTATCCCAATATCATTTTGTAGCGAAGTGCTGGATGATTGCCACAAGAATCTTCAAATGTCAGTTGTTCATTTTCTGATTAAGTAATCACAGTCCATTTTACCAGCCCCTCAGGGTGAACAGTTAAAGAAACAAGACTTGTGACAGTTTGTCTTTAGTCAATACACAAATATATTGGGATATTTCTTTCATCTTCCGCTTGGCACACTAAATACCTGTAAACTAATACTATGCTTTCTCAATGATTTGTTTAAGAAATGAAACTTGCCATTGAGCATGAAACAGTTTGCTTCTGTTGGCTTTAGCTTAAGGAATATGGAAAGGTTAAACAATTAGACTAAACTGTTGTTTTACATTATACTGGCTTACTGGGTTAAACAAAAATCCCAAATGGAAAGCTTACAATACCCTAACAGTTTTGAAACAGGATCAATAGTGTTTGATAAGGGGCATTGTGAACCATAATAATATAAACTCGTTCAATTATTTCTTAGTTACTGATCTCAAATAGATTAAATCTGCATGCAAACTTATCTGACACTTTCCATTATATCAGGACTGATGGTGAGTAACAAGTAGTGTATGCAATTTGGACTAACTATGCATTTGATTCAATTTGTTAATAATTCTGATTACAACAATCTTGGGGACAACTGCAACAATTTACCTGGAACAAGTTTCAATATTTTTCTACCCATGCCAACAAAGCAATGCATCCTTTACATATAATTGGATGCCATTTGGTAAGTGAACTGCCTATTATATATAGATATCTTTAAAGCTCTTGATGGAGTTATTGCCCTTTTTCTGTCAATTTTAAACTCCTGTATAGCAGATACTTGTAACCAACACAGCTCAGAAACCACTTGACAAATTACAATCCAAACTGGTTTGTACATTGTCCTAGACCTAGATGTGCCTTCTATGGGTTCTGACAAGTCAAATCCATTTGGATAGAGTTATGGCGCTTGACAATTAAATACTGCTTTTTATTCAGGAAACAAAGATCTGGGTATCTGATTTTTCCTTCAATGTCTTTCAACCTTCAAAACAACTGCACTCAAATTCTTTCTACGCATTCATGATACATGCGCACTGAAACACATCATTTATAGTTAATACAGATTTGGTGAATGTCACACAATTCTTCCTACATCATTTAAAGGTCAAGTCCAATGAATATAAAACTTATGATACATGAGCTTTCAGTGTTTCGCTTCACCATCTCATTTGTGCATCAGACTCCCACATCTTTAATTTGACTCCCAGTTTTGACGCCCACATTTGTTTTTGTTTTTTTACTCAATCTCACCCCCAGTTCTGACACAAAGGGGATTTTTGACTCTCAATCTTGCACCCCTAGGGATTACACTGCTTGCTGGACAATATATTACTTTTTAAGGATGCAGCATGATTCACTGATGGATAGTTTTTGTTTAATTTTGGTGTGCCAAAGGTGTGTGATGTCAGTGGTGTCAAAGGCAATCTTTGACCTTGCTCTTTCACTGATATAAATGAGGCAGTATGGTCCAGCATGTAAGTCTGAATTGTTTGAACTGACATCTCTCCAATCTTTGGGGAGTGGGGGAGAGGACGTTTTCCCAACACATATATACATCCAACATGGCACAGTGACTCAATCCTAGGAAGCCTAATAAAAATGATTCGATCTCACAGAAAATAAAGAGAATAGAATTTAAGCTTACCAATCGGTGTTCCCAATGTGACTGTTGTAGGCTTCGCTAAAGTTTTAGTCACACTGCCATGAAAATCTAACATACGAGATGTCAGAGTTATATCAGCAAGTTGACTGGTTACAGGCTGTAATCTATTGTTTCCAGTGTCTTTATGGGGAGACCAGTCTAATAAAAGAAAGAAGAACCAGTCAGCATATAAGGACAAAGGAGAAATAACAAAGGCGACATCTCATACATTGAATTTATGTTTGGTAGATGATCAATCTTGGTTATCTTTTTACAAAAACACAATGATTTCAATAAATATATAAAAACATCTTGCCTGATAACATGAGCATTTTGATGTCCATGTATGCTAGTAATGTACAAAGTTCAACAAATCAAATGCTCAGAGCCACGGGCAAACAATAATGTTTTATCAGGGATACAGTATTGTGGGGCAGGTTCTCAGAGCTCAGAGAACAACTACATCCTGTACCATGACTTATGATTCTACATCTTTTCACAAAATATGACTACAAATATTTTGCAAAGTATAATAATCCTTAATCATAAGAAGGAAAATAATAAGTTTACGAACTCAAGTGGGTGGTACCTGTAACGAATCTAACAGTGGCATTTTTCCATAAGCTACATGTAAACACCAATATAAACCAAATATCAGCTATACAATCTACTGTCATATTAATAGCTTGGAAAAGCCAGTCTTGGTAGGACTAAACCAAGTTTCTTACAATCTGCAACAAAAACATGTTGGACCACAAGGGGTGTTCCAGCTGCATAGTGCATGCTGTGTTCTTGATATCACCAACTACTGGGACAATCCCTGCAATCAGAAATCACTTGAATTGGACAGCATTTTATTGCAGGAATCTATGAAAAATCCTCATCCACTCTAATAATTATGAATTGTTTAATTATGGATATGATGTCTATAAACAGTCATTATATTTGAAATTCTAAAATGTATGGTCTGCACAATCTTTTTCCTAACTGAAATTGTGGTTTTCAATAAAAAATAGCACAAATGTCAGTTTAAGCTCATCCTGAATCTACTTTAATTTACAAGAGACAACACCAGAAAACAGGTAAGATCTTGCTGTTCATACTGCAGTGGTATAGTCCTATACAAATACTCTTACCTAATACTTCATTAAAGTTTTCATTCTTGTTTTTCAGCATTTTTCTTTTGCAATGCCAAAGCAGCGAGTGGGGCAGTGCGGGCACAAGAAAGTCAACTGGGATACCCATCCCATCTGCCTAGCTTGTACAAATTGCAAAAGGACAAATGGTTGTCATTTTGCTGTCTCTGGTCAGACAAGGTCTGTGACCTCACTCTAAACAGAATTTACAAAAGGGAGGAAGAAAAGGCCTTTCTATTCTTTCCTCTGAATTTTCAGGTTTTTGTAATGTGGAGTTCTTTGGGTCTCAGCACAGGACTGGAAAAGTCTCTTTGGTTCATGGGGACCCTCCAAAGAGGATATAAGAGGGTGGAGAGTGAGCCACACCCTCCCATAATGGAGGAGCAGCACCTTTAATCCTGTAACGCTGTAAGTTGTGTCCCTCTATGAGGAAAAAACAGCACCCTCTTCACTCGCATGGGACTGAGAGTGCCCCCCTGCCAACATAAGGGAGGATCAGCACTCTTTCTGTCCCTAAAGCCCACTGCTCTTGACAGGATCAAGCCACCTGCAAAACAGCAAGCTGTGATACAATGATCCAGGTCCATAAGATCTGAGGAAGGGTCTTCCTATGTATCAGAGGCACTGGGGTCATCCTGTTACCAGGCACCTGTTACTGCTCACTAGTGGATGTGTACTGATTACTGGTGATTGGAATATCCATTTGTACTGGAATATGGATTAGATCAAGACTCCCTCATCTTTCTCAAGCTGCTGTTTAATGTCATTTAAGATTGGAAATCAGCAAACAGATGCCAGATTATGTAAGGGGATTGGATTAGAATATCCCACCAGTCCTAAAATCACACTAAATCCCTATGATTGGTCCTTCCCCAGCATGCAGAGATGGACTTCAGGGTCCTGGCCCCATGAAAGAGAGGCTGATGTTGCAATCTATGGGCTGACATCATCATCTTATGAAGGCTGACAAAGGTGGGTGGGGGCTCACCCACCTGATGATATGCCACTAAGGACAATCTGCATAAGGTGTTATGGGTAGATGTCCCTCTTATCCTAAAATCTTCCTTGTAACAGCGATGTCTGGACAGTCTTTGTAGAGTCTCAAGAATTTGGCATAGAACAGGCCAAGGTGGAACCTCCTCACTTTGAGTCACATAATTCCTCCCAACTAGGCATAAGCTTCTCCACCTCATTGTGGCAGCCATATTGGATAACAACTGTCAATATTTTCATTTGGAACAAATTAGGTATCATATGAAGTCTATTGGTGAACTGCTGATACAGCCATCCATTTCAGAGGAGCAGAGATAACAATACTTTCTAGATATGACTTTCCATTCAGGAGTAGCAATAACAAGGTTTTCCAGATTGCTGATGGGGCAGCAATATTGGACATCAGATCAGCACCATTTTCTACTAGACACCATACATTTATCACCCACATCCTGGATACTGTGGATGCACTATAAATTGAAATTATATATTTCATAATGTGATACTGAAATATATCTGTTTATACATAGTTGCGTTAGAATAATGTTATCTGGCTTTAACTTGACAATCCTGTTGTGTATGTGTGTGTTTGGATTTTTAACATAGCTTTAACAATTATTCAGTCAATCGCTACAATGTCTGCAGTGTGGCAGTTTATAGTTATGTCTAGCACTGGGGCATCGTGCTGCAGACATGTAGCATCATGTCCCATGCTGTCACAATATACTGACACCAGACCGACCAGTCCTTACACTAACCTCTCAATGCTGAGCACCAAGTGAGGCAGCTGCTAGTACCATTTTTATAAGTCTTTGCTATGACCCAGCTGGGGTTCGAATCCACGACCTCCTGCATCTGAGGCGGATGCTCTAACCAATTAGGCCGCCAGAGTTGTCCTAAATACAGCACTAATGGTAGCAAAATACAGTGTATAAGGACATCATGAAATATTTTTGAGGCTCCTTATTGTAAACTGCATATTCACTGAATTCACATCAATCTGATCATGCCTTCAGTATTATGAATAGAACTGGAGTAACTACATAAATAGTGATGGCTTGTGTTTTTTTTACCAAATAAACATGTACATCATATACAAATTCAATCACAATGGCCTGAAGCATACCATGTGAATAATCACTAAATTTGTCATCAACAGAAAAAGATTAAGTTAAAAAGATTGCATATAACCCAAGATAAACCTCTCATGCATGTTTCTGAATGACCTGCTTTCAAGAAAATCTCTAGCATTCCTAATATGACAAAACAAGAGATACACATTAACCTTGATGTGCAAATGTTTGAACCTAGCATGCTGATGTATCAGATTGTTTTATCTTTGGGCAAATAACAAACAACAAAGAGCTTGATCATCCTTACAAAGAGCTCTAACCCTGCACCTGATGGCTTCAACTTGCTGTCAATACATCATGATGTTGGCATATTTCCAATGTGTAAAAGAAATATAAAAAATAACTATATGAAAACACTTCCTGAACAAAATACAACCCGCAATGAATTTACTACTGTCATCATGTACATTTTTTATACCTTTTCATCATGAATGTCTGCACATAAGGGCAAGGATGGGGTGGGGTGGCACTTGGCACTTGCCTCCCCCTTCTTTACATCTGTAAAATTTAATAGCTGATCACGACATGTTTGCCCCTTGCTTTCATTTAAAGTGAAATCTTCCCCCACTTTCCCTCACAACCTAATTACATTGTTCGACCAAGATAGTTCATGAGAAAAACAAGCAGGTAGTTCTCTTCTTGTAAACACTGAGTTTGTATTCTCCTCATTTCAGCTCAAGGCCAGGCCTCCTAGCTACACTCAATGACTAAAACCTTCTGTGAAGTTAATGCCTTGATATTTAAGGGCTCACACCACTATTTCATTTCTCAAAGACATAAATGTTAACATTGTAGAAGAAAAATCTCTGTACACAATATGGCCCAGTATACAACTGACACAATTCTTGGCTTTAATTAGTGCAAACATTCTGAACAATTAAACTAGAGTTCTTCATTCATTTTTTAAACATTAAGGTTGCTAAAGTTTAGTTCTAGTAAATGCAACTTTAATCAACAGTCTTGCACCAGGTAGGTACTGCATACTTTTGGCTGGCCAGAAAGAAACAAAAAACATCAAGTACATAGAGAGAATCTATGCAGAAGTTAAATAAACTAACAAAAGTATTAGAAATTATAAATAGAAACATTCCACACTAATATTACAGTCAATGGCCTTATTTTAAAGTATTAAAAATGGTACCATATGTTTTGTCACTTTGAGACTGGAACCCTGCTCAATAATTAGTGCTCTAAGTTCTATACTAAAATTTCAATTTTATACTAATCTACCATCCCAAAGAACATTCACCAGCAAACTCTGTGGAAAAGTAATTGTGTCTCAGTCACAGCTGTCTATAAATCTGGGTTTTGTTGCAATTTCTGGCACCTATTGTACATGTTAGTTTTAAAATCTACTTCTGAAAACAAAACCTTTTCAGTCCTGCATTTATATTAGGGACCAACAATTTAATGTTCTGTTCCTGATACCTTTCTTTTATAAATTTCTGTCTATCAATAGCTGGAAAAATATCTTGCTCTGATTTTTAGCAAAAAAATAAAACCATGTTATATCCATCATATTATCTGAAAATGACTAAAAATAATTATCTTAAGATAAATAAAAACATCTCAGCTCTAAACAAAATCACAGCTGCCATCCCCACCACACAAACTGAATGATCTGATCATCATTATAACTAGATGAATTTGCTATTGTGTTTGTTAATTGTTGAATAAGCTGTGATCTACAAACTTGAAATAAAATGAGTAAGCTTGCACTTCAGCTGACACACTGTGAAAGACATTGTGCTGACATTAATAAGCTTGTTGATGAAAATAGCAAATGTTCACACTCAAACCTACAATTTACTAACTACACTACTGATATAATAGACATGGAAACTTTTGAGCAGAATGCCAATACCCAGGCAAAATATTTATCAGAGAGGGCCAGTAAACTGCAAACATGCTTAGTCAACAAACAAGAAAATATGAAGTGGACTTGAAAAATTATGTAACAATATCCTCTCCTAAAAATCTTTAGATGATTCACAGCCTTTACAAAGGAATACATGTACTTAAGACATGAGCATACACTAGTAAATAACTAAACAAATGACAATTTTGTTTTCTTCTTTTTAATCAGAAGTTTGTCCAAAAGTTAGATTTGGCCCAAATATCCTTCACAAAATTACATTTGGCCACTACATTTACATACGTGACATGTACCAAACAGGTGATTAAAGGAGCATAAATATATCTGTAATATTCCAAATTAATCTGTAACAAATTCAACTGTCTTGTATAAACAAATAAAAAAAATTTAAATTTTTGTGATGACAAATGAAAACACACTATAATATCATTAAATTCATAAGAAGATTACTCAGGAATTTCTGTACATTCTTTGCTCATGGAAACTACTGAAGTACTGGTACAGTGAAAAAGTTTTGTGGTACACTGTATGTACCACTGGCAAAAATACAGGGGTAACCCGTACATCAGTAATACTGCGTACTTCTATTCTCTAATATGCAAAACAATGAAGAAATCCTAGATACCAATCTATTAGTAATAACATGGAAAATATTGAAGCTTCTTTATGAAAAATAAGGAAAATATCAGTAAAAATTTATTTATTTTACATGAATTTTACAAGCAATTTTTATTTTGAGCACATGACAACTTTTTTTCATATTGTTATGTCTCTGGGTGTATCCACCCTTTCCACAGTCAAAATCACAAATTTTTTAGCAGAGTTTTGTTGCAAAAGGTGCTACCAGCATATTTTGAATCTTTTTCAGAGACTTTGTTTTGAAAGGTATGCATGACAAAGCATTTTTGACAGATTTGTAAATTTAGGTTATCTTAGGCCCCTATTGAAATATGTGTGTTTCCGGTCAGCCAATCGTCCCCATTTTTCACTACTGACCCTAGCATCTTTTTCTCCCCAACAGTAAAAATTGTTTTCTAAATTCACACCTTTTGTGCACCTTTGAGCCAGTTATGCCAAGTACTTAAAGCGCTTAGTACATTATACATACAAATCATTATAATATATATAATGTTTAAAAAAAACTACCTATCTACCCATATTTTAAAACCAGTGCAATATGAAACACACATACTTTTTTAGGCCTTATGCTAACAAGATCAAGTTCTCATTAAAAAAAAGTTTTATCAATAGTATCTCTTCCAATATGTTGTACTCAACAATCTTAAAGTACATGTATTTATGCTGTAAATTCAGGATAACCAGATTTGTATATAAAGAATAATATTTTCAAAAACTCACAACATTTTGTATTATGATACCAGCACATAAACTAACCATTATAGGCAGTCTGAACAAGTTTAAACGCAATTATATGCCTGTTTTGTCCATGATATAATATATGACTGGAACTTTCCATATAGGGCTCAGACTGCGAATTTATTTTCCATTGATATAAATGTTAATATTAAAAAAATAAAACTTGTTTTGTGTAAGTAGGATCACTGCATGAAATCTCTCCAATGTAATATTCTGTGCACTTAGGCAACAATCCTGCATTTTTTGAGACACAGCCCAGGGTTGTCCACAGATGCATAAATCCTGCATCAATTAGCCCATTTTGTTTCTATAGACCCCATTGAAGAATCTGGTCAAAGGGACTCAAAATTTGCCCAATTTCTTGCTCCATATTTTCCAACACAAGGACCCTTGATCTCAGCCCCAAGACCCCAAACTGAGAGCAAAGGGTCTAGAAGAACCCATGATCTGTTTATTTAGGGAAAACCACGAGGAACCCTTGTCCGTGGGGAGAAAAAACTGGAGCCTAAACTCAGGGCCTCCCTAACTGTGATCATGCTATACCACCTGAGCTATCAGCAACACAATGCTCTTGGCAGGTTCAAAGGAACTGCTAGGCAACTTTATGATGCATGCACCATAACTGGCTCCTGGGTCCATCCCTATCCCATTTAAAAAAAAAAAAGGATTCTAGGTTGTACATCATACACATGCATCTGTACATACTGTGTACACTTGCTTATGAGTCCAACTGCAAAATGCACATACCAAGATCTGCCATCGCATAATGTGCCAGCAGATCTGGACCTGTGCAGTTTGTTAGGAGTAATCAGTAGAATAAACAATACAGACCCTGATCTGCAGGTGCATTATGCTATGGCAGATCAGGATCTTTGTTGTCTGCAGTCTGACTAGACTAATAAGCAAGTATAAACAGTATGCCAAGCTAAAACAGTGTAGTTCCTACATTTTATTACCTCCATCACTGCACACATCTACAATGTGTGCAGTGAAAGAGGTAGTAAAATATAGGGACTACATGACTAAAATTGCTGAAGCTACATTAAAATTCTAAATCTCACACACACACCACACTTCTTTCAGAAGTACAAATCTTTATTATTTAGCAACACAGTCCACTATATAAACCTGCTCTCTGGCACCACTGGTTAAAATGAAGTCCAATGGTGCGTGCCCTATGTTAAAAGGCATGGTGGGGGAGGATGTGAACTGCTGGACTGGGTTTAGAACCAGTACTGTTCCCAAGGGGGGCCCAGAGTGGTCGAATGGTCTAAAGCACTCACTGTTATGGATCGCTGCCATCTCACCTCTGTCTGCGTGGGTTCGAGTCTCAGGCTCAGCTAATGTGGGTATGCGAGAAAGCTTGCCAGTAGCTTCTCGTGGGTCAGTGGTTCTTCCCGGGGTTTTCCAGGGTTCTTCCTCCACCAGTTATACTGGCCACCATGTATAGCATATCTTGTGCTGAAATATGGCGTTAAACCCAACAGCAACAACTGTTCCCATTAGCAGCCAGTGTTAAACTTTTCCAAATTGAAACACTGCTGCCATTGATTTTTACAATGGTGTATTGACCTAGGCTTGTACTTTTGAACTATGTTACGTGTAGGCTCGTACAAATGTAACAGAAGAAAAGAGTGAAAGCCAACAAGCTTTGTATGTTTTAACAAAATAATTTATTTTCCTAGAAAACAATGTAAAAATTAGTAAATAGGACTTACAGTTTGTGAATATAATCCAAAATTTGATCCTAAGAATGAAAACACAAGTCCTATCACTAAATAGTTCTATTAGAATCCATGTTCGAATCTCGATGACACACAAATATGGAAGGCAATGACGTCAGATGTGGTCCAATGTACGAATAATAACAATTCCTCAATTGAATCTCAGTCTTTGTTTCCGAATAATTCCAGAATAAATTGCCATGAATATCTTTCAGAATTTTTTATAAGAAAGTCAACTTGTTGAGTTTCCAGGAGAATAAATTATTAAATCCAAAAATCAGATGAAAAACAAACAATCTGGCAACAAATAGAAATAACACCTTGTTCCTTCAAGATGTTAAAATGACTCTGCCAGAAGAATATTAAGAATGCGTATTTAAACCCCAAAAACATCATTTCAAGTCTTGCGAGATGGGTCATGTGATCTCTTACTACAAGAAAACTATCACGTATGCCAGTGTAGCCCCACTTAAGAACCAATCACAAAAAAGCGTTGTTTACACATGGTGATCACGCAATCAAAGTATGGCCCTGATACTAACCAATCATTTTAAATGCCTGTTTGCGAAGTTCCCAACCTAAGACGAACTAGGTTAACTAAAAACAATTCTCATGTAACACTTCTACATCTTAAACAAACAACACTTGCTAAAAGAAAACATCGAACTACTGAAAAAGAACTTTGAATCCCTTCAATAATCATTACAATAAAAGGTAATGAAACAAAAATAAAATAAAAAAGAATTCTAAAACTAACACACAAGCAATTTAATTACATATACATAACAACTATGTGGTATAAAAATCAATTAAAAATAAAAATAGCAGGCAGCTGTAGCCTAGTAATGTTTCTATTTCATCACCTGAATCTTATTTTAACCAACATCTAATTCTCAACTGGAGCAGAAAACAAGAATAATGGAGCATCTGGTACAAAGGTAACATAATACAACCTTTGATGTCTCCTTTAAAAATTAAACTGATTGGTATTTGTGAGAAAGAAAATATTATTTTTACAAGATAAATCTAAGTGAAACTAGAAACATGTCCATATGATACAATTCCCTGCTAATGAGATGATTTGGATTTTATCTGTTGAATTAAAACAGCAGTGGTTGAATGTTCTATATATCAAGAAATCTAATTTCACATGCTGAATCATATTGTTTTTGTTGATGTCTTTCACTCATGACCACATATGTTGTTCAAGGACATTTTATTCTTTTTTGTCCATAAATATGAAGATAAGAACTGTATGTATTCCAGCAATTCTGATATTCCAAATATTAGCCATAATCAGAATAGAAGCAAATATTACAAAAATGAACCACACTTAATTACTAACATCATCTGTAAATCTTTAATTAAGCAAAAATAAAAATAAAAAAATTTAAAAAGACTAAGTTCTGTATTTGGATTACATTAGAATTAATGGCTTCTCTGGCCGTGTATTGATTGTAGCGAAACATTGTAAAAAGGGATAAAATTCTGTAATTCTTGCAGAAAATATTATACTTTCTTGAACACCTCCTGCTGAGAAAATTTTGTGTGCCTCAAAAGTATTTTGCCCAGCATCTAATAAGGGCAAAGTAATTTTCCTCCAAAAAGGGCTATTAAATAATTATTTCATGATCAAAAGGACACTTTATTTTATAATGAATTGTTGTTTTCTTCTTCTTCTTCTTGCTGCTGCAAAAACAATAAATCTGTAAGAGAGTACCCGACTTTTAAATCCAATGTTTTTATATCTAGTTCATTAGCTGCAAAGACAATTCACATTTGGAAAGAGAATCCCTTTAATCATATCTAAGATGCTGCATGTCAGAATGTTAGCCATTTAGTGTACACTACCAACAACAGTCAGTTCCAATTAACAAAGACCTCCTTTATGCATTACCATGTGCAGCTCATCAGTGGTGATCTGTTACACAATGAATAGTTTAAGACTTGGCATAGGTACATTGCTGCTTGCAATCATAAAAAAAAAAGAAGTTCAATCACAGTGAGAAATGTAAAGGTCATTCTGCAACTGAAAAAAAGGCAAATTGTTGGGAAAAACTTCTGGCACAATGTGAACAATAGTCCCTCAGAGGGAACAATGTTGTACTGGATGGACAAGGAAGATGTGTGTGCGTGTTTTAACATAACTTTAACAATTTTTCAGTCATATCGCTACTATGTCTGCAGTGTGGCAGTTTATTGTGATATCTAGCACTGGGGCATCAAGCCACAGACATGTAGAATGATGTCCCACCCAGTCACATTATCCTGACACCAGGCCAACCAGTCCTAACACTAACCTCTTAATGCTGAGCACCAAGCAAGGCAGCTGTTAGTACCATTTCTGTAAGTCTTTGGTATGACTCAGCTGGGGATCGAACCCATGACCTCCTGCATCCGAGGTGGACGCTCGAACCACAAAGCCACTGGCACAGTTTTTGTGAAAAACCCATGTGCTAATTAAATCCATTCAGGAGTAGTGGCAACAATATTTTCAACACAGTCGACATGGCAGTCATACTGGAAGTACAACTGGCACCATATTCATTTAGCACCAACTAAGTATCATGAAGTCCAATGTTGAAAACCCCATGCTAACATAGCCATCCATGGTGATGGCCATATTGAGGGTTAGTTATTTTTATTTAGAACCAACCTGACACCATAAGAACTTATTTGATGAAAACCACATTTCAAAATGATTTTCTATCTAACGGTTGGGAAAACAAGATTTTCAAGATGGCCATCAGACATCAGATCAGAACCATTTTAGTTTAGGATCAAAACATCTAACAAGTCTTTTAGTGAAAACCCCATGTTGATATGACAACAAAATTTACAAGCCATCCACTGTGGCAGCCATATTGGAAACCAGATCAGCACCATTTTCATTTGGAACTAGACACCATAAAAAGTCTTCTGGTGATGACACCACATCAATATGGCTTTCCATTTTGAAGGAGCAAAAATAATAAGATTTTCAAGATGGCCACTCTGGTGACCCAAATGGACCTCAGATCAGCACAATTTTCATTTAGGACCATCTTGGCATTATAAGAAGTCTTTTGGTGCAAACAACAATGTGACTTTCCATTCAAAAGGAGAGGCAATAAGGTTTTCAAGATTGCTGCTGTTGCTGCCATATTGGACATCAGATTGGTACCAATTTTATTAAGGACCAACAAGACATAAATAGTGTATTAGTGAAAACCCCATATTGATATGACCAGCCATTTAGGATGAGAAGCAAAACAAGATTTTCAAGAAGTCATAATGGATGTCAGACAGCACCATTTTCATTGAAGACCAACTGGACATCATAACAATCTTTTGGTGAAAACCCCATGTCACAAAGATATTCTGTTCTGGAGTAGTTGCAATAAGATTTTCAAAAATGGCTGCCATGGTGGCCATACTGCATGTCTGATTGGAACCAATATTAATCAGAACCAACTAAATGTCATAAGAAGTCTTTTAATAAAAACCCATGTAGATACATTCATCCAATCGTCAGGAGTAGTGATATCATTATTATCAACATGGCCCCCAGGTTTGTCACCAAGGTTTGTTTTTTACTCAATCTGACCACCAGTTCTGACACAAAGGCAATATTTGACTCTCAGTTCTGCACCCCTAGGGGAATACATTGAAGGTCCAAGAATAATTAATGGAGCAAACATAAAACAAAGGCATACATTCTTACGCGGATTTACCTACACAGGAAATGGATCTTTCAACCATTGATGTTTAATTCAACAGATAAAATCAACAAATTCAAAATATGAAATGGAACTTTCTAACACTGCTACACATTCAACAGAAGAAAAAAAATCTTAAAAATCCAACATATAAAATAGAACTTTGTACCAAAAGCAATTTGATTCAACATGTGAATTTTGACTTTGCATTGTAAACCCTAGTCCGATAAATCAACCTCTCAAATCAATGTTGATACTAATGGATTAAATCTGAGTCTGACGTCACCTGTTTATTAAGATGTGCAATTTTGCTGTATGCAAATCTTTCTGGAACACACCTGCATACAGTTTAGACACTTACCAGTTTTTGATAACTGCCATATCAAACATGAAATTTAAAATGGCAAAATGACAGAGGGTTGTGCTATTCCATGTGGACTTACAAGTCGCCAAACATAGGATTTGATCTGGAAATATTATATACATATCAACAAAAGAACCCTTCAGCCGATGGTAGCTCAACAGCCACAGGAAATACTGGTATGTGTATGAAATGGACATCAATGTGTGCAGACAAAAATGACTGCAGATGTTTGCTGGTTTTAATGAATAGGCGATATCAGCCCCAGTCAGTATCATCAGAGCTATTGAGCTGATTTACTGGCTGATGTAAACCCTGGAGGAAGATTGCCTTCTAGCTTGGACAATGCAGCTGACACCTTGCTCAAAAACTGGGTCCAGACATACTGATCGCTTGAGATGAGCCAAATGTCAAGGATGGAAAATCTGGATTGTGGGTCCCTCCTCTGTGGTAATATCCTGAGCTCATCTAACAACAGGACAAATAGGTCACTGAACCACAGAGAGGGAATCCCCAACAGCTTCAAGTGGGCTGTAACTACCCCATTCCCTTAGTAAAGGCTCTGGGGCAAAGGCAATGCTGAAAATAAAATCCTTGAAACTGAAATACCCCCTGGTCAAGACAAATCCTGAGGTATTTCCTGCATGGAGGGAAGATGGGGATGGAGACTGCTCAGTTTCAGGATTTTATGGCATTCCTGACCAAGGTGTTTAAGTCTCCATCTTGAAGCATTTTTCCTCAAAAAAAAATCTGTTCAAGGCAGAATGGTCAATAATGAGCCCAAACTTTCTGCATTCTTCAACATCTGAAAGATCAGTGAACAGAGGGAACAGAAAACCAATCTTGTAGTTTTCTACCCTCTCAACTGGCCACACTCACACACACACACACACACACACACACACACACACACACACACACACACACACAGAAGGATATTACCCCATCCTTTAATTTAACCAGTTTGGTGCCTCAAATCTACTGATGCCACAGAGAGGACAAGGCCTCAAAAGAGCATCTCAGCCATAAGAGGTGAAGCAAAACCTCTGAAGTCTCCAAAGTTGCATCCAAGGGGAAGTGAACAATGAGCCACAAAGAGCACTGTTGACATGGAGAGCACATGATGTAACATCTTTGTTACAGCCTCCAAAGGCTGAAGCTTCGATGAAGACAATTATTCATCCTTCGAGATACTTTACAAGTCCACCAAAATGAGATTGGCATGCAATGTCCAAAATGAGACTAGCATGCAAAGTGATTATCACAAGAGTATGGACCCTAAGCTCCAAAGGCTGAAGCATGGCTGGAGACAATGATTCATCCTTCAAGATACTGTTATCAGGCTGCCAAAATGAGAGTGGCATGATAAGTGATTATCATAAAAGTATGGACCTAAGTTCCACGGCCTAAAAGGTTTAAATGGAGGGGTGACCCATGCTCATGTCCCAGAGTCAAAGGGTGTGTGTGAGGGATTAAGGGGCAAGCCAGCAAATGGACCAGATAACTGGAGAGAGAAACCTACAGCCAAAGCATATACAAGGGGACAGACTACACTCTTCTGCTGCGTGGTGAACTTGTCCCCAGAAAAACATCACCAAATGTGGGAGCAACAGAAGGTCTGAAAGAGATGCTGTCCAGACTGGAGAGAATCTTATCGTCCTCAGTGCCAGAAGACTTGAGACACAAGTCTAGGGGGAGGAGGCGGTAAATTTTATTCACTGCTTTGTCAAACGTCCAAGCATCCAGTAGTCTCTGACAATATAAAGGGATCCAGACCCCTCCAGGGAATGGATGGGGTTATCCTCTGAAGACGAGGAAGATGGGCCCTCCTTTCTCCCCATGTATGTGTGACATCTTGCCAAAAAGCACCAAACATGGTCAGAGCAAAGACAACAAACTGAATATACATACAAACATGCATGCACACATTGTGCATGCTAAGCAGGTAGGGTGATTATTCCACAGGGCCTTCATGTGCCCACATTTGCCCTCACACTGTGTTATCAGAAGCTCTGAAAGATAAAAATACATACAAATCCAAAAAAAAATATTTGGAATCCAACAGAGTATAAAATGCATATGCAACCACTGGGACAATGAAGAAGATACAATTTAATGAACACCACTTTTTAAACAAGGTGCTCAACACCCCAAAAAGTTTGAACAATAATGTAAGTAACACGCAACTAAAGCAGACACTGAGGACACAAGCATGAGATAGATACAAAAATGATGAATGCCAAAAAAACTTTAAAAGACAAAAACAATGGCAAACTTCAATCAGGTGTACATGTATGATGTCTGATGCATACATTAACCAAGGAAAAAAAGAGAATGGTTTTCCATATAATGGATATAACTAAGGAGACAGACTGTAATCATGTTCTTTTCAATTCTGACCCTCCAATACTAATTGGAGGAGAGAATAATTAGTCTGGACTGTGGACTTCAGTCCTGAAAAAGGTGGGCAATGCAACAGCAGCAGATAATGTAATAATGTAATACTGCTATTAAAATGGGAACTGCTTTGCAATTCAACAAATAAAACTTAAAAACTCAACATATGAAATTGAATTTTCACCACAAATTGATTCACATTTGAAATTGGAATTCTTGACATACAAAACTGAAATTTCAACTTTCGCTGTGTAATTCAACAGATCTCTTGCCTTGAATCTGTTCTTATAATTTGCACCAAGTTCAACAACATTCATTTCCTAGAGTGTACACAGCATTTCTGTATAAAAAAAAATGGCTTCCCATAATGGGCTATGCTGTAGGCTGTGTTAAAGAGAACTCTAGTTTTTATTTTTGTTCATGTCTGGAACTGTCATGAGATCTGACTCATTCAATCCTGAATTCATCAGTTCCGACCCTTCAAACACAAGATTGGATGCGGAAGTAAATTCTCTGTATAATCAACTAAAAATTAAAGACCCATCACTGTCATTTAGTCAGTTCATAAAGAGAACCAACACTAATGACAGTAAAGTGCCTTTCATTAAGTTAATTGGACTTAAATCAATGGGTGATTAATTTGTAAATCTGGTTTGAGTCACCACAATACAACAAAACCATTTCAAACACTGATAATTAATCATACCAACTTTGTTTTGATTCAGGTCTTTTCATTGGCCAATAATTTTATGGGTTAACCCAATATGCAGTCAAGCAGTAAAAGAATGTGCAAACATGCTATAGTTATCAATTACTACTGTTACAACTCTAACAAAATAGAGTGAAAACCAACAAATTTTTTAAAATTCAACAAACAATTTATTTCCCTAGAATACAAAGTGAAAATTAAAAAAGAACTTACAGTATTGTGAATTAAATCCCAAGCAGTCCTAAAAGTTCTATTACAAGTCCAAATCCTAAAAGTTCTATTTCAAGTCCAAATGTACAGAGTCCCAATTGATTTCCAGTGGTATTCCAAATAAGTTCAAATACTAAATATGCTGATGTGCCTGTAGTCCCAAATGTGCCAATATGCCAATGGCCTGGAATGTGGCAATGTGTTAACAGTATTTAGATGTATCACAATAATATAATCCCAAATATCCATGACTGAATTCACTATAACTTGAATTTAATGATTTAGTCAAAGAAGTATTAATGAGCACTTTGTAATTCCACTGAATAATTTAAATGAATAAATCCACCCAAATAAAAAACTGACAACACTGATATAAAAAGCTAAGTCACAATAATAGAGCAAGGATATAGGTCAGTCTCCTCTCTAATACATTTAAAGTTGTCAACAAGCTTAGGAACTTCCAAGTAAAAATCTAATGTCCTTGACTAGATTCAAATAAAAATGTTCACCTGCAAAAATAATGAACTCAATATTTATTCTACAATCATGTAGAAATATTAGATATTATTTATGTAGTTTACAAAATAAATGTTGCTAGCCAAGTATATCATTAACTTGATTTTAGACTAGTCTATTACAAAATTCATACATATAAGATATAATCATGGAGAAATGCCAACAAATAATACAAATGAAATATACATAACACCACTTGTAGGTGTGATAATACAGGATGTAAATAAATACATGTAGTGAGGTTGAATCAAGTACTTAGTATGCACTGAGGTCATGAATATCTAGATAAAGGTAGATGATGTGAATATGGCATGAAAATAAGCACTTGCCCTCATTTTTTTAAAACTGGAAACAAGCACTTATCAGTTGTTCAGTAAGAATACCTGACAGATAGGGGGAAAGATTTGGTTCTAATCATTTAGATTAAATGGCACTGTTTCAGTGACTGAAAACTCTGTACACATTTATAAATTTTGGTAAATGTTGCAGATTTAAAACCTGACACAGTATTTCTATCACTTTTCAAAGAAAAGAAATTATTCTTGAATTTAGTGATTATTCTACTTTAATTTTTATGGGTTAACACTGACATAATTGAATAATGCAAAAGTACAACTATTTTTGCACATTTTATCCTGCCCTTTATGCATATATTTGCAGATGAAAGTTACAGAAATGCATGATATGAACAATCCTGTAGCCTGCATGCAACACTGTGCCAAGGTTGCTGAATAAAAAGGATCAATGACCATTGGCTAGCAAAGACAGGGATAACCAAACATGCTCAAAAAGCAAAATATAGCCAAATCTGTATCAAAATAGACCACTGCATCCTACATGTACCTCCACCAATTTTAACCTGTAATACAAAATATTAAGCCAAGCTTACAATGAAACTGAATAAATCTTGCTATACTGTCTACTGATGAGTAATAAACAATTCTCTTAAAAACCTGATGGAAAAAATGTATACTGGATGAAGAAGCAATTAAGAGAAAGTTTCAAGTTATCCTAAGCTTTACAAAAGTGAAGTTACTGTATGTGCTTTCTCATGTGACAAGTCCAACTGCAAACAATAGATCCTGATCTGCAGTCACATAATACTTTGGCAGATCAGTGTCTATGCTATTTATTCTAGTAATTACTCCTAACAAACTGCATAGACCTAGACCTGCCAGCACATTATGCAATAGCAGAACTAGGTCTTTTGCAGTTTGCAGTTGGACCCAACTTGTGCACAAGTATGCATGAAACTTGGTTGCACTGACTTACTGCCAAATAAAGAAACAAGACATTCAGTGAAACTATTTGATTGGTGGATACCTCTAAGAAATAAAATTTATTTTAATGTTTAATTAATTGGGCATCAAATTATTAAAGACTGCATTCACTTCAAGGAGATGGGTTGATAGATTAGGTCTCAGTATTATATAGTCTATTTTAAAGAAGCACAGTTAGTGGTAAGAAATTTGCCTTAGTACAAATTAAAACCCAAAGTCCTATAGGACTTGGAAAGCAATCTGGGATGGAACATCTGTTTCTTGGATGATTCAGTCACCTTTTCAAATTCCTGGTAAGTGACATTGTTCTTGATGTCATTCTGATATATCCTATCAGCCAGACCAGCTGTTCTGTTATGAGTCACAATCATAAGATTCTAGTTGAAGAGTTGATAATACCTCAAATATGAAAATGTCAATGGGTGGGTAATCTACATGTAGACAAAAGACAATTTCAACTGCTTATTACAAAAGCCAATAAACTGCAATGAAAGCCTCCTGGAACTCAAACTTGTCAGAACACACACACAATGCCATATGAAATATTTCTATCAAATTCATTAAAAGAATTTTGTTTCAGTTAAAAACCAGTTCAAGCAAGTTAGACCAAAGGTGGAAAAGCATCTATAGAGGACAATTCATTTTTTACTTCTGGCAGGAAAGAATACAACAACAGCTATACTTCATTTCTGTATCTGCCTTTCTGTGTTTATTTTCTGTAAATTATTTCCATACTTAATTTCTGTTCAAGCATTTCTTTGCTTATCTTTCACATAAGGTTTTTCATATTTATTTTCCAAATAAGTATATCTATGTTTATTTTTACACATGCACTTACTATCAAGATTTTACAGTCATATGCTTTCCAGATGCAATAAACCTCATTGGTCTGAAGTTGGTATGAGAATCCTCAACAGTTTAGTTACTAAGTCTTTTTCCAATATACATAATGTTATGGGGAGGCGAGGCCCAATAAATTAAATATCTTCTATTCCTGACTTCTTCTCTGGTTTTCACTCATCAAATCCTAAATTAAACAATAGTATAAACAGCCTATGACACTGTATTTGTAATAAAGTCATCCATCATAACTGAACCTTTTGTACATAAACCACATTTATTCTTTCAGCCACAATGGCCCAGACCTTTGACTTTTCATTCCAAAATCAATAGGTTCTTCCTTATCCCATATCAGATCTAGGTCTATGATGCAGAACTAATGTTACTGTATGGAAACTATTTGTCTTCTCTCAGGCAGTGACCTTGACTTTGATTTAAAAATGAAAAGGATTCTACCTTACCAAGTGCACATCCACCAAGTTTGGTCCAGATAGTCAACATGGAATAGTATTGTGTAAAAACCATTTTAATTCTTTCATGCAGCAACCTTAACTTTTGATCTCAAAATCGATAAGATTCCATCTTACCCCAAGTGCACACCAAGCATTAAGTTTGGCAATATTGAATATTATTGTATGGAAATTTTATTCATTCAGCCACATGACCACATCCTTTAACCTTTTAACCCCAAAGTACATGTAGTAGGCTTCTTCCTTACCCAAAGTGCAAGCCATCCACAATGAACTAATTCAGTTCTGTCCTGTAGTACTGATGTTATTGTGTGGAAACCATTTTATCTTCTTTCAGTAAGAGTGACCTTTACTCTTGACTTCAAAATCTATGCGGTTCTTCCTTACCCCAAGTAAGTAATTTTATTCTTTTCGTTACACTGACCTTGACCTTGGGCCTTTTAATAACCAATGATTGTGCAGAACTCGAAATATTGCACAGAAACCATTTTCTTCTTTCAATAACATTGACTGACATCTGTTTCTAAAATCAAATGGGTTCTTCTGTGATCAAAGTGTAAGCTATCCACAAAGTTGGTAAGTGTTGATGTTGGAGAACTAGAGTTACTGTGCAAAATCAGTTATTCTTCCAGTCAGCAAATTGTTTTTTTTTAAACCCCAAAATTCGTAAGGTTTTAAGATATCCCAAGTGCAAGCCATCCACATAATTTAGTAAATGCAAATGATGGACAACTGAAGTTACTGTGCAACAATGAATTTGGTAGCAGACAGAAAATCGGACAAATAGAGGGACATCATAACAAAATACTCTCTGTCTTATGGCAGATGTATGAAAACATTAGTGAGCAAACAGTATGAACTGGAATGCATACAAAATTAAATAAAGGTTACACATTATAAATTTATTTTGTTAAAACCTTGAAAACATATTTTATCAATATCTATCAGCCTATCTTCTCTCTTTCTCGTCCAAGGCTTTGATTTCTACTGTAATGGAAGTAAATCATACAGAGCTTGTACATGCGCTCCTGAGCAAAGATCAGTACAAGATTTGTATCATAATAAACCAATGTCCAAACAATGAATACCTCAGCTGACTAGATTGCTTTACTATAACAACACTATTGAAGTATGTTGGGATTCTTGTTTATGTACAATATGTTTATGTGTCATTCTGTATGTTTATGTACAATATGTTTATATGTATGTGTCATTCTGTATGTTTATGTACAATATGTTTATATCTATGTGTCATTCTGTATGTTTATGTACAATATGTTTATATGTATGTGTCATTCTGTATGTTTATGTACAATATGTTTATATGTATGTGTCATTCTGAATCATGTTTATCTTTAACCGTAAAATGTCTTTCCATCTTCTTATTAACAAAATAAAGAATTAAAAAAGTAATTAAATACACAATCACATTTTGTAAACACTGAATTGAACAATCAAGTATACAGAAATAAAATCATAAAAGCCAAATACATTTATAATAAAAGAACAATACTACTAGGGCAATATAAATCAACAACCATGCAACAGATGTTTGCTGCATCAACCCATTTCATGTGGCATCTCCCTTTGTTACCATCTGTATTCGATTGCAAGTCAGTTTAAATTACAAGCAACATAGACCCAGATTCAGCATCACATTATGTGATGGCAGATCTGGGTTTATGTTGTTTGTTCTACTTATACTAACAAACTGCATATACCTATATCTTCTGGTGCATTATGTAATGGCAGATCTGGGTCTATGCAGTTTGCCATATAACCCGACTTATAAGCGAGGATGGATGACACTTAATTCTGCTACATCAAGCAAGCATATGTGGCAACATGTGATCATGGAACATGATGATGTAATAACAGATTAGATCATGTTAGCAGAACATGCAAGACCAAAACCCTGTGACCAAAATAGATTTTGTTTTATGATGACACTTATTAGAGTCAAACTTTTATCACAACAAAATATTATTGGTTAAAAGAATTGATTTGATGTAAGTGTACTATGTAAGAAAATGTAATTAAGATCTGAGGGAAAAACATCAACTGTCTGCCAAGGGCTGCCAGTAAAGCGTGATGGACACAGATTTCTAAGCTGAGATTATTGCTGAGGGAAAATCAACAACTGTTTGCCAAGGGCTGCCAGTAAAGCGTGATGGACACGGATATCTAGGCTGAGATTATTGCTGAGGGAAAAACATCAACTGTCTGCCAAGGGCTGCCAGTAAAGCATGATGGACACGGATTTCTAAGCTGAGATTATTGCTGAAGTGTCTTCAAAACCACCCTCTGAAGTCATACAAATTTTGAGTGTGAGATTAAAACAGTCTTAATGTTACAGAACTGAATGCATCTTAAAGACCAAGTCAGACAGATGCATTGAATTTTCAGCATAGTTCTGTGATATGTTATCAGATAACCCTGCACATTTGTAAGATACAAGCGATGGTTACATCTGATGAAAAAAATCCTGTTTCCATTATTCATTTCTTTTTCTTCTGGAGACCCCTATTCAAAATTTATGGCACGTTCACAAATATTTTAAAATTTCTTGTGTTTTCAACACTGAGGTCCATTGCTTTATGAACTAGGACCTGAAACTTGAGAGCTAATGGGTCTACCGGGATGCATAACTGGGGGAAAACACTGATAAGTTTGTGTCGGGGGGGGGGGGAGAAAAATGCATGGCTAGACTGGTGACTGAACATGATATTCCTAACTCTTGATGGGTGCTAAAGGTGACACTCTAAGCCAGTTCCTGTAACTTGTATACAACTAGAAATAAAAACCTCGCTCTTTGGTGCCCATTGGACAACATGTGATCTTGCAATTGGTAACAGAAATGTACTGCCAGCCCAAGGATCAAGCAAAGAACCTCCTTGAATATATACAAATACCTTACCAGATGAATGCTATCCAAGCTATAGCCCTTGCCTGGTTTTTGCGACACCTGAATGTAACCTGACCTTTTTTTGTCAAAAAATGAGATTTATGGTTGGAAAGCTTGATGAATTTTAGGTAAGACCTCAATGTCAAAGGCTGTGAGAACCTATGCAACTACATACTAAGATTTACTATAAAATAATGCGCTGATATATCTGGGAGGTTCATGCATTTTGCCACACATTATTTTATTATAAATATATCTGCACAACTCAATTTCTACAGATTCTCCCAAGCTGATTTTGTACTCTTTTCCCATCCAAGAGAAACAACAAGAAATAATCACATCTGCAACTTGATGTTTACCAACATACTGATAATGAAATTATCATCACCATTAATGCCTTTACTCTTCAAGTGTTTCTATTAACCTACTGATTCTTCTGTGCTTGGAGAGCACAGAAAGATTTGTTGGTAATTTATTCCCTCAGTACTTCATCAAAGAACCACTGCCTTTGCACCCATAAGGATCAGCAATACATGTTTACAGCCTGACACATCAACATATGATCATTTGTCATTTTGTTCTATATCTTCACAATCTGAATATATACTTTATCTAAACCTACATTAGAATAATTTTATGAATCAGAATCAATATCTGAGTCAAACAGAAGCTTGCAATGTGTATCTATCAACGTGTGGCCACCTTTATTTTAGCTACGTGTAAGTATGAAATCAAATACTTATAAAACAGTAACAGCTGTGGCCATGCAATATTTCTGTCTCATCACCCGATTCTTGTTGTACTCATCATCACCTGCATCTCATGATACAGATTCTATCATGAACCAAGTGCAGGACATCTGGTGTAATGGTAAAACTTCTTTTCATCAATCCTTTTCAAACTAAATTCACTTGAATTTGTAATAAAGGTTATTTTCACTACATAAATTTGAGCCAAACAAGAAATGTGTCCACATGACATGGATGCCCCTGCCAATGTGATGTATTTGAAAGACAAAGTTCAGGTTGGGCTGTAAAATAAAATATAACCTGATCTGTATAAATGTAGGCTATTGGCAATTTTACCCTGCAAAAAAGTTGATGTGGGCTTAACCATTATTCAGCACATTATAGGATATACATGGTAGTCAGTATAACTGATGTAGTGAGAACCTAGAACAACCCTGGAAAGAACCACCCAACCAATGTGTAGCTACTGGCAAGCTTTCTCACATACACTGGCTGTGCCCAAGATTTAACCCCACATGGACAGAGGTGGGATGTCAGTGATCTGTAAAGGCGAGCGCCTTATATTACTCAGCCATCTGGAGCCACTATCTTTGGAAAACTGTTAAAAGCTACATTAAAAATCCAAATCACACACATTCAGTGTCCGATGCTCTACAAACTCAGCTAACATAGCTCCCGAACTAATACAGCATGCAAGATACCCAAAGCAATCATGACATAAATGCAATAACTTAACCTAAGCCTGTAAAATTATAAATATTGATCACAGTTACCCTTTTTGGTATGGGTGTAGTACAAAAAGAGAGATGTACACAATCAACTATTTTAATTATTAAAGCATGAAAAGGAAAAGCATCAAGCTGAACCTTAGTGAAATGTAAAATAAGAGTAAAAGTGACCTACTTTAAAGACAAGAGTATAGTACTCATCAAGATAATTAAATGTATAACAAAATTACATGGATAAAAAACAATGCAGTCACAGGCTAAAAACTTGATACAAACCAGGAAAATGGGAAATGTTTGTCACAATGACTTTGTTGTCAAGGTCTGTGCATCATCAAGATTAATGATTCTGGCATAAAAGTGCTTGAAATTTAAGCATGAAATATGGGTCACAGTGACATACTTTTGTGATTAGGGTTTAGTATTCATCAAGATGCATCACATGACCAAGTTTCACAAATCCTGATATACCGGTAACAGTATGCATACAGAGCACTAGAAAGCCAACTGGATTAAGAGACTTTATAAAAGCAAAACTTAAAGCCAGTAAAATGGGAGATGTAGGTCAGTATGACCTTTTTTAAAAGGATCTGAACTAATAGATATTCATACAATCATCTATTCTACCATGAATAGAGCTTGAAAAATAAACTTCAAACACAAAATTTATCCTAAGTCAGTGAAGCATGAAAGATGGGTCACAATGGCCTACTTCATGAAGAGAAAAATAGCAATCAAGATGCATCACCTCATCGAGTTACATAAATCTAGGTATATACATGAATATGCAGGGTACAAAAAAGCTATTGGTCATCAGCTAAAAATGCTTAACCAAAAGCCAGTAAATTGTGAAATGTAGATCAATAATTTACATTGGTAGTAAGGGTGTGGTATTAACAGATGCATGCAGTCATATACTTTGATGATTCTAGCATGAACAGAGCTTGAGAAATAATCTTAAACCACAAAATACAGATCATTCATTTACTTTTATGACATGAGTACAGTACTCACAAAGATGCATCTCCTTGCAATATTTCATGATTCCAGGTAAAACAGTATTTATGTAGTATGCTAAAAACCTGAGCTCAATGCAAAATCTTGACCAAAAATGTACAACTAATTTATCTGTATGCACAAAGTCTGCAACATCAGACCCCTTCTCAGACATTAGGTACCATGAAACCCACTTTAAATTGTTGCCTAGGACATTGGAAGAAAGAATGGATGACATTCGGTGAGGGCATTCATATATATATATATATATATGCTTTTATCTGTGTGGACTCCGATATCAGGGGTAATGACCCACCCTCCTGCCTTGCCACGAACAGACATCCCATTTAACAGCGTTTAATGCACGCACAAAATTTTAGGGAGAGTGGCTCCAATTCCGGTCTCCACTAGAAATTTTATAACAAGTGGTGGATGCGGACTCAATTTATGAAATGACTGGCATGCATGTTACAATTCCCGCCAATCATATGTTCCTTGGAGCATTAATGGTGCACTGAAAACGGACCAAATTAATAGCACACCTTGTGTTCATAAAAGCGTCGGGGATGTGGCTCTTCTTTCTTCCCCCATGATCAATTAATCAGTCTGCTGTGCAGGCATAAACTCGTTGCACATGCCCAATTGGGCGCATGCGACATTAATCCAATCAATCAATCAATCACAGAAGCCAATACAACATATTCAGTCTAAAGAAGTTAAAAATCCCAACATGGAGAATTCAAAGTTATTATTAACAGGAAAAGAGATCCAGAACATCAAAACTAAACTATATTTGATTAAATCTAAGATGAAAACTTTTTCATTTACAAATTGGCTGAACAAAAATTTATTCAAGACCAAACCATTTCAAGTACACAATTATCAACAATAAAGATTTATGTGGTGCATGCTGGTCAATATTTCTTGGCTATTATGGAAGTGTATTTTTAAGAAACATAATTTGTAATATGAACAACAAATTTACAACAAATTAAAACTATAAAAATTAAAATTAAAACTGTAAACACTTGGAAAGAATAGTTTCTATGGGAAGGAACATCTGTTTCTTGGATGACTCAGTCCAATTCCAATGAGTGACACTGTTTTTTATATCAATTTAATATATCCTATCAGCCAGATCAGCTGTTCTGTTGCGAGTCACAATCATCAAACTCCATCAGATGACTGATTCGCAGACAATACTGAAGTGAAAATTACATCCAAAACACGAACGTCTTTTAAATAAATTTATACAAGATGCACTGGTATATACACCTTATAGGTCAATAATAGCTGCAAGTAACAATGACAACATTGTCAGATCTCGTAAATATTATACAATATGTTGCCTTTAACATACAGTACACACCACTCTAGTGGCCTAGTGGTTAGAGCATCCACCTCGGATGTGGGTTCAAACCCAGGCTGAGTCATAGCAAAGACTTATAAAAATGGTACTAGCAGCTGCCTCGCTGGGCACTCAGCATTAAGAGGTTAGTGTTAGGACTGGTAAGCCTGGTGTCAGGATAATGTGACTGGGTGGGACATCATGCAATGTGTCTGCACCATGATGTCCCAGTGCTAGACATCACAATAAACTGCCACACTGCAAACATCATAGCAATATGACTTACAATTTTTTTAAAAGCTACATTAAAAATCCAAATCACACACACACACACACACAGACACACACAGTACAGCTCATGCTCAAATGGAGGAGGTAATTTCCCCTTTAAATTTCAGTTCCAGAATAGACCCCACACAATACAAAGAAAGTCTATAACAATTGTTCTCTGACCATTTTTTAAAAACACTTCTTTGGTATAAATGCATCCAAACTTTCTAAACATATACAAAGCTTACAATAACCAAAATAATGCTGTTTATTCACAACAATTAGAAACCCAACCTTTCCCACTATCTGCCCATTAGGCTTACTAAACAGCTGACAGTTATCACAACATGCATCCCATACCTTAAACCAAGTTGTGAATGTTTCATTTGCTTTTCTCACCTCTTACATTGATAAGATTCTGTTTTTAAGTCCTTTTTGTTGAATATATCTAACAATTTCAGTGATGCATCCATAGGATCAATTCAATAGTTTCCATATTCAAATTATATAGTCATGATGGAAACAAACTGATATAGCTACTAGGGTCAGATTATGGCTTTGTGGGGCACAGGGCACTTAAGATAGGAAGGGCCTTTACTGATCAAAAATGAACCCTAAAACCTGCCTGTAAACTGTCCTTTATATGGGTATAATTATCATAGCAATACCAGGCTAAATATTGGATGGTTTAGACCTATATGTGGTTTATTTAAACATATGTGCCCCAACCTCTTTTAAGAAAGCCTTGAATGCAATGGGATGTACTGCATGAACATCTCTGCATCAGCTGCTTTTGTAATATCTACCATGACTAAGAAACTATACAGCAACTTACAAACTTGAAATGGTATTTCTTCAAAGAAAAATGATACCAACTGAATGTTCTTTTAACAAACACTTGTTTGAAAAGTAAAAAAAATAAAGTAAAAAAAAATGTCGTTTAAATAAATTTGTATCAGTATTATTACCAAATCAATATGATGTTCAATGTTGTGTAATTTGTGCTACAATCAATTCTCAGCTTCTATCATTCTACATCACTCTTGTAACTTAAACTGAACAGGTAACTGAATCACACACTGCAACAGTTTCAACCTAAAGAACACAGTATCTGAGGATCAGAGTCAGATCACTCACAAGAAATACATCTATACTTATGATTTTCTCTCGTCTTTTGTAGTTAAATCAGAGGTTATTATAATAGCATAATGCACCACTCCCTCAATAACTTGTGCCCAGATAACTCATGAGCTTGCTTATAATGCAGAGTCTGGTGTGGATCCACAAATTTTTCAACTAGAAAATACACGAAAAATTAAACCCTATGTGCTGAATGAGAATAAAATTGCTCTCAAAACTGGGAAATGAAAAACTGGTATATCCCTAGTTTTATTGTCAAAAATGGTAGCTAGTATCCAGAAATTTGAATTGTTTTGAATTCTCAAAATTTAATAAGAAGTCATATATTACATTAAATTTTCCATTCAAACAACATTCTCTGCCAACTGTGAATAACAATATTTGACAAAATTTTGATCAAAGAAAAAGTCACTACCAGTAAGTTTTGTCTAGTGAAATTAACGTCTTAGTTCAATCTTTTAATTCAGTTTCAGTGTAATCATAATAAAAGCAATATGCCCTCTTGTTTCAAAAGTTAAAAATAACAATCTACCATAACAGCTATGTCTGCAAGTGTTTCTGTGAATGACTGTTGTATTTTGATCTCCAACTTGCAGAAGTATTTCTTATATTCTTATTCTCAATTAAAAGCAGACCTACTCTGTGTGTGTGTGTGTGTGTGTCTGTGTGTGTGTGTGTGTGTGTGTGTGTGTGTGTGTGTGTGTGTGTGTGTGTGTGTGTGTGTGTGTGTGTGTGTGTAAGCGTGTGTGTGTGTTTTGCTATACTTGCGAGGACCTAAGTTTGAATGCACACCAACATCTCGAGGACATGACGACATTGTGAGGACTTACACACCAGTCCTAGAAATGATTCATCGGCAACTGGTTGAGAATGATCATATTAGATGAACTACATGTTATTGTGATAGTCCTCACAAAGTCGGTAATGCCTGACAGTGAGTTACACTCCGTGTGTATAGTTCACACAATTTGCAGTCTTCCTTGGGCTGTAGACTGGTGTGCAAGCGCTTAGCCAATCAGAAGGCGTGTGACTTCTGACTGTTTGTCATCCAATCAGAACATCGCTTCTGTGCAGTTTCGCTGTAAATTTCGTATACCTATAAATACGACTCATAAAAATAACTACTAGTATTATTAGTGATTTAAAAAGAATAATTTTGTAATAATGGTAAACTGGTGATGCCAGCAAAAAGTGCGATATTTTAAGCCCAGTGAGACTGATATAGTGCGGTGTTTTTGGCACGTGATTTGGTGTGTACATGGATTTTATTGCTTCAAGACTTAATGCGCCCATGATCTAACTCTTGGAAGATGGCAAGACCTACTCAATCAAACTGGTAAGAAACCAAATGATTCTTTCTATAGTTGTTTATTATATTCGTCCAAACCTGCTGTCCGTTCTTTCATTCATTATCATCTATGACAACTTGCTCGTGTCCCGCTCCACCAATGACCTTGATGCACAGGGCCTCGTATCATTGCTTATATTTAACTATCAGTCATACACATAGCATAAAATAATATTATGACTGACAGTTAAATTGTAGGCAACAATACGAGCCCCTGTGCAAAGGTCTTGATTATTATATTCCCATGTCACAAACAGTTCACATTGATGTCATAAGAGTGGGTTAACGAAGAAGTGGATCACTTCTCTCTCTCTCTCTCTCTCTCTCTCTTCCATTTCCTTTTCAATTTCATTGCTGAGAGAGAAGCAAAGCAAAATGAACTTTATAGTGCAAGAAGAATCTTGTGCTTTTTGTTGTTTTGTTTTTTTTTAATTCCAAAAAAGAAAGAAAAAGAAAATTAAAAAAAGTCAGATAGGCAAGGAAAGGAAAATGGAATACCTCTGTGTCAGTACCTGATACCCTCGAAAAGTAAATGGTTGGTCCCTTTCAAGCTAGTACAGTTCTCACTCTTGATGATGCAATATATGCCCCAACAGAAGCTAAGGCTCTGTACATGACAGACTCATTGATAAACAAACTTTTATATCTCTTTCCTTACATGAATAAAGAAATTACACCGCCTGTTAAATCCACAGGAAAGGCACATTTGTAGTCGTCATTCTTTTCTTTTGCTTGATTCGACATTGTAAATATAGGAAGCAGACAAAATAGTATTTTCCTTCTATGTGCGTACATGTGTAGTCCTGCATATACTCCTTCACTGAAAATGGACTTATCCAGGGACCAGAAATAACTGACAAGCATGGTGTTCTTTTAAACTGAAAACTTCATTTGAAGTAAAACATGCAGATGATAACTGTGTTAGGGCCCCCCCACCCCACCCGGGCATAATCAGGTTTGAAATTATAAATCAATAAATGAACTGATTAAGTTCTGAGCATCTTTGATCTCATTTGTGCTTGTGTTTTTTAAATTGGAAGGGGGGTGGGTACAAATAAACGGGGAGGTATATTCAGACTATAGTTTAAGCTCGATTTAGTGGAACTTAATCTTGTTACTGAGTGGGACGGCCATGTCAACACGTGATATGTCAGAGCACTTTCACATCAACACATACATTCCGGCTGAAAATTAATTCTCAAGTTTGGAAAACTCTGCATATTGCTATTTATACCTCTACACTTCACACAAAGCCCTAACAAACTTTATTCTATTAGGACTATTCCATACATATATACGAATGTCAGCAGCAACTGGCTATGTGTCAGCTGCGAGACTGCAACTATAATTAACAGCCACCATACTGCTTACATCAACATACAGTGTTGACAACAGCTTTCCTGGGCAAATAAGTCTGAGGTAATATTTGTTTCACTGATGTTTTGTTACATTGATACAGAGCTATGGACTTATACAAGTGCTATTTCCCTGCTAATTATTAGCACACGGTTAATAGATGGCCTAGACTGGATATCAGAAGACGACACTGTCCTGTGCCATAAATACATGTACATGGTTCCCACATACAAATCTTGGTGACATCATCCAAAAATATATGGCTCCCAAACTACCCAAGTTAAGATTTGTTGTACTTCACACCTTCACACAAGTCTACTACTCCCTGTGCCATTGTAATATATGCTCCAGTATAAAACAGTGTTTTAGAGTAACAACAGTATTACATAGAAAACTCAGATTTACAGGGAAAATGTGACAAAAAAACTCACTTTAGCATTCCTAGAGGTTTTCTTATATTTATCATGATTTTGATTGAAGGAGAGATTTTGTCTCAAAAGCAAAATTAATAAATTTGGGGAAAATTATGGTATTATAATAAAATCACTTACCTCTTAGTAAAAAATATAGCTTATAAGATTTCGCTTATGACCCGTTTTTAAAAAATTAATGACCAATGTGCATATGCATCCATCATAACTCATTTCTCAAAAAGTGCAGATAATTGTAGACAAAGTTACAGGAGAAGATTTTAATTTCAATTTATTTTCATTCTTACCTTTATCTTCAAAAGAAATAAATTATATAGGTCAGATTAAGTTAAATATCAAGATTCTGTTAAAGGATTATTGAAAATTTGTTTTTAAAGTAAAGTTGCTTTTATCATCATCCAAGATCATAGTACTTTGATATATAACAAATGTTGTTGTTGTTGTTGTAGGGTTTAATGCCATTTTTCAGCAAAAGATAGGCTATACATGGCGGCCAGTATAACTGGTGGAGGAAGAACATTGGAAAACACCGGGAAGAACCACCAACCCAAGAGAAGCTACTGGCAAGCTTTCTCATGTATCCACATTAGCCGCGCCTGAGACTCAAACCCATGCAGACGGAGGTGAGACGGCAGTGATCCGAAATCGTGAGCACTTTAGACCACTCAGCCACCCGGGGCCTCTAAAACAAATGTAAATGATGCCGATACAACAATCAAATGTATCATAGAAGTATTTGTTTCTTGTAAATATGCGCATATTACAGTAACAAAGAACCACCTGAAAAAAATCGGTTACAACAGCTCCGCATGGAAATTGAGAATTCATTACAGTATTCTAAACAGTGTTACTGATGTAGGTGTCCACTGTCTGTCACATTGCCATCACATGTTTAGTAGCTGACTGATTTAGGCAGAGGTTGGTTTGCCTCATCAAAATAGTTACTAAGGACTTTGATGAGAACTTTACTGATTCAAAACAGGATAATTAGTGAAATGGATTTTTATGGCAAGTAATTTTTTTGTCATTGAGAGATTCATTCTCTTGAGAACTGAGAGTATGACGTGGGGTCAAAACGGTGCATCATCAAAATGGAGTAGGATGATACTGTTATAGTATCTGCTGTTTTTCAGACCCTGATTTTTCATGTATAAAGCACATTAATATATCTGCAGTATCGAAACATATACAACATAGTGTTAGGAATGATTTAAATTACAGCCTTTGAGAAGACGCATATTATAAAATGTCCTTGAGAATTTGGAATTAACTGACAAATGACTCTTTAGTTTGGAAATCTATTGAGAGCACTGCCTCTGTGTGCAAGGAGGGCATATCTTGTCAAAACAACAACATGATTGTTTCTACCTTGAGATTCCTTATCCATATTTTCTGTAGAATTAAATGAAAAGTGCATAGTTTTTATCACCTATGCAGTATTTAATGTATTATTATGACTAGCTTTATTGGAATCTTAAATGATGTTCATGAATTAAGTAGTTGTCCCAATGAAGGCCCCGTTAAGTGGTCAGTAAAGAATTAAATTTTAGAGGCACTGGCTGCATTACTGTTTTAGAAATTAGAAATTAATGTTTGAATGATGGACTACTATAGTATTAATGTTGCTAACTGAGCAACATAACACTGGTACCCTAGTCCTACTATGTAAGATGTCACCCCTGATATGTATAGTGGGATTAGGGGTGGTCATTGTCTTACTTCCTGAACAAACCGTGCCAGTGGCCTAGTGGTTAGAGTGTCTGCCTTGGATGAGGGAGATGGTGGGTTCGAACCCCAGCCGAGTCATATCAAAGACTTTTAAAAATGGTACTAGTAGCTGCCTCGCTTAGCACTCAGCATTAAGAGGTTAGTGCTAGCACTGGCTGGCCTGGTGTCAGGATAATGTGATTGCAGGGCTGGCCTTAGGCTGGTTGGACCGATTTTAAGTTCAATATCATACAAAAGTTTTTAAGTTCAATATAATATAAAACTTGTTTGAAAGTTTATTTTCAAATGTCTTGTTCACAGAGACCCGACAAAATGATCCAAATTGGGCTGCACGTTTGCTAAGGCCAGTGCTGTGTGACTGGGTGGGACAAGATGCTACATGTACGTAGCATGATGCCCCAGTGCTAGACATTGCTATAAACTGTCTCACTGCAGACATCATAGCAATGTGACTGAAAAGTTTTTAAAGCTATATTAAAAATTCAAAGCACACACACACACACACATTTCCTAAATAATTTCTGCTGCATACATGTTCCATTGTCTAATTGCTTTGGTCATAATGTAGTTAACATGACGCCTTTTTCCTCGTGGAAGTATATCCAGACAGTTGTTGTTGTTGTTGTTGTTGTAGGGTTTAATGCCATTTTTTAACACAGGATAGGCTATACATGGCGGCCAGTATCATTGGTGGAGGAAAAACCCAGGAAAACCCCAGAAAGAACCACCGACCCACAAGAAGCTACTGGCAAGCTTTCTCACATACCCACACTGGTCGAACCCGAGACTCGAACCCATGCAGACAGAGATGAGATGGCAGTGATCCGTAATGGTGAGCACTTTAGACCACTTGGGGCCCTATTTCCAGACAGAATCAAGTAGTTTAGTTTGTTTCTGAAGTTTCTGACCACCAACAGTCATTTGTCATTTTGTTAATAGAAAATTTACACTTAGTTCAAACATACTGGGCATATCTCTGCTTCCATAACTCATGAATCTACTGAAATGGTCAACACATTTTGAAAATCAAAACTGCTTGATTTTATCTGTATATACTTCTGTAAGGAGAAAGGCAGCAGAGTAAATTTTGTATGATTAACACAATTAGAATCAAATCTGAGCAGTTTTATCAATATGAGCTGTCTGGTATGAGAGATATTCTTGAAAACTTGTCCTTGTTTGTTGATGGCCGATAGGTTATGCTATAAATCAGTGAATGTTCAAGCAGTGCATGGACTCTCCACCTGTATATATCAGGGGTGATGCCCTACATGGTATGACTGACTGGTACCCTAGCAGCAGCTTCTTATAATGCTTCTAACTTCTGTTGCATAGTAAAAACGTGAATGGGTTGTTGATACAACCAAAGACTGATCATCTTGACTCCTTGGAAGATATCAACATTGCGCTTGATAAATGGTCTTTGAAATAATGAAATGATGTAAGGCACAAAGTTAAGGTATAGAATGTCATTCAGCTTGCTAAAATTCCAGTTAATCTGTTTAAATATGATTACTTTAATTTTGACAACCTCATTTTGCATATTGCTCATTCATTTTTTGTTCCCATTGCAATCCAATATTTCTCAATATTATTAAAAATAGCTGGAAGGATGATGTTGTCATTGTGGTATCCAAAGTCTGTCCGATTATTCCACAGTGTTGTTTTGTCTGTTCATATGTCTTTTTGCTGATATTTAACCCAGATATGTATCACTGCTAGACAGACTGTCATGTACAGCGAAACATTTTCTGTCTAATGTATTTCATATATCTGATAAATAGTTTTCTTAGCTTCAACAAATATGATGATGAAACTATATGCAAATATACATTATGGTTCACCATTTTCAGATATCTGATAGGTCAGATCATAGTAAGATATAAGACACACAGCAGGTCTTGTTACCTTGTTATTGCATTTGTGATAATGAAAACAACTGGCAGGTATCCAGTTCTTATATTTTACTTAATAGAAAATATATTTGAAGATTTATTCTTACAGATGTTATTGAAAACCATCAGGATGATGGTTCAGAGGAAGAAGAAGAAGAAAGAGATGTGTTACAAGTCCATGCTCTTAAGGTAAGTAACAGAAAAGAGTGAAAAGCAATAAGCTTTGTAATATTCAACGAATAATTTATTTCCCTAGAATACAAAGTGAAAATGTAATTAAAAGGAACTTATGATACTATGCATTAAATCCCAAATAATCCTAGAATTACAGACACAAGTCCTAATAATTTAAAGCCCTGAATAAATTAAATCCAAAGCTGAGGGTGTTGATGTGTCTTTAGTAGCGTGTAGAGTCTTGACGTTCCGAGTCTTTTGTTGAATCACAGTAATATCATTCCAGGTTTGAATTCACTATAAATTCCAGTGAATGTCTCTATCCAAGAATTTTATCAGAGCACTTTTGTACTTCCAGGGTAAATAATCACTCGAATTCAATAATTTGAAGTAAGAGATTCCAGCCCGAAATAAAATACTGAACACAACTTACATTTTGTTTGCTTCTTTCTCTGAATAAATAAAGATGAAATTATTTGAAATACTCAATACATTTACACTTTACAAAGGAAATTGTCTTGCTTAATGTTCCTTCCAAAAACAAATTGACAGTTTGACGGTTCATCAGGTTTGAAAGGAACTACCATGTCTGATAATAAGAGACTGTTCATGCAGACAGTAAAGATAACTAAAATGATGTTTTCATGTAACAATGCAATAGTATTGCATATGTCTTCCTGTGATGCCATATTTTGTCAAGACTCCTCCACCTTAGATGGTAGCTGATGTAATTTTGTTCATCTGTCAACCCCCTAGATTACCCTCAATGTTGCAGTTTTTTACTTTCTTTCACTTTAATACCATTGTAACCAACATTTTGAATATTGTTCATGAGTGGACTCTACATGCAGGCTGTGGCCTGGTTCTTGTATTTATTCAATAATGACATACAAACTGAATGAAATTAATTTCTTTGGGTTCCATCTTTTATATTAAACAATTTTGTGGAGATGATGATTATAGTCATTTACTGTATGCAGTTAAATATGTGTCATATTCAAACATGCTTATCTGGATGGCTTAATTAAATTATAATGCAATTTAATCATTTAATCTTTTTCTTCTCAACTTCAAATGTTATTTATTTTTAATACTTTGGTTTCAGACATTATTAGGTAGGTGGCCATAGCAGCTCAGTAGGTGGATCATTGGTCATGAGTTCGCTACACTGGAAAGGAAAAATAAAGCCGGACTTTACATCCTGAATAAGAACACTCTGACATGATTTTTTCTCAGATACAGGCAATGTACCTGATAATAAAAGACTTGGAGAAGCTCCTGTGTACCTTAATATTTTAATGGGGTTGGGCTTGGCAGAATTGCCCACAGGTCATATAGAACCTTTCAACATGAATCGCATATAATTCTCAATAATAAAATCAGACTCATTTGTTTGATCCAACAAATTTATTAGTTTCAATACATGACTGTGACCTTGACCTCTTAAAATAAGAGCATTTGGAAAGTCTGTCTTTATTTCTCAATCTGTAGCAATCTGAAATAACATACACTTTCTTGTTGCAATAAGTGCACATAGGTCGAGATAAAGATTCCTTATCAGTCTTGTCATAATTGTAATATCTAAAACATGCCAGACTCAGACTTGCGAGTACTGATACGAGAATGAGATTATTTTTACCAGAAAAACTGCTGAGAGGAAAACTTAAAGACAAAAGAAACTTTTGAGTCGAGGAATAAACATCAGATGTATAACCAGCATTTTATAGCATTTCAACCTTTTACTCGCCACTCTAGGTCTTGTTGTCACTATGGACACAATATTTGAACCTTTCAACTAATATAAACTGTCTGAGGTTATGTAAACCTTGATCAACCTTTTTTGGCCAAGCATCATTGATCCAGTATTTGTTCTTTTTCTCTTGCAAATTCGACATGGGTCTGTCCAGTTTCCGTTTTGAAATTCCTAACTTGTGTTGATATACGTCAGGTACCAACTCATAACCCCTCATGATACATTCCTTAACCACATCATAATTAACACTTTGTTGTAATGATTTGTTGTAATGACTGCAAAGTGTAGATTTTATTAGCTTTGCCCATAAGAAAACTTTGTAAAAATATATCCCAATGCTCTCTTGGCCATATTGATCTACTTCCTCTTCTCTAAAAATTGGTACTAACCTATTATTTATGATAGCATCAAAACATGTATGTAAAGGGAGGGGTCACTTTTCACTTTTCAGTTCTAATTTGTAATGTAAATTGCAAGTCCCCTTTTTCTCTCTGTATTTCCATCTCTTCTTTTTTTTATTTCCATTTGCCTAACGACCACTCCAATGGCCTAGTGGCTAGAGCGTCCATCCCGGATGCGGGATGTCGCTGGTTCGAACCCCGGCCAAGTCATACCAAAGACATAAAAATGGTACTAACATCTGCCTCGTTAGGTGCTCAGCATTAAGAGGTTAGTGTTAGGACTGGTTGGCCTGATGTTAGGATAATGTGACTGGGTGGGACAGCGGCATGATGCCCCAGTGCAAGGCATCTCTATATACTGCCATGCTGCAGACATCGTAGCGATATGACTGAAAAATTGTTAAAGCTAAAATAAATATCCAAATCACACACACGCTCCATTTGCATATCTTCTATCTCTCTCTCTCTCTCTTAACTCTTTCAGCAACTCTCTTTCTGCAATTGCATTTGTCTTTCTCTTCTTCAAATGAATTCCAGTAGTAATCCGAACAAATTTCAATATTGAACTTGATGATATGTCAGTAGCCTCAAATGTGCTAATATGCCAACAGTCTTCCTGTATCATGGTGATATAATCCAAACCGTCTTTGAATGAATTCAGTACAATTCCAAAATAGTGATTTAGTTCAAGAAGTAATAATGAGCATCTTGAAATTTCAGTGAATAATTTAAAGAAATGAATCCTCTGCAATATTAACTGAAACACAACCTAAATTGAGTCCTCAGGAACTGATGTTAAGACATCATATGCAATAAAGAAATTCTGTTTACTTCTCCCATTGTTAAAAAAACCCCAAAAATTAATAACAGAACTAAGTTGAAGGTTATTTTGAGAATATTTTAAGTTTTAAACAAGGTCAGGTCTCTTACTAAAACTTCAGTTAAGAAAATGTAATGCAGCAGGTACACTTGGAATTCCCATGAGGAACACCAGTGTCCTAAATTCAAACTCAAGTAAACATATTAACCTCCAGTAATAATGATCTTAATATATAATCTAAATTCATAGAGAAATATTAGCTATGTATTATTGTGGGGATCTGTTATGGTGGAGTGGGGTGCTCCCAATATTTCATTTAGACTATTGTAGAAGTCCCACCCAGGCTCGATTTTGTTGGAAGTTAAATTTAGTGAAAGATAGATGTAAAGCTCCGAGACCCCAGTCAGCAATGCCGAAGATTAGATGGTTAAATATACAAAAAAAAGGGTGAAATTCAATGAATAACAATTTAATAACAATTCAATAGCCAAATGATTCAAAATTCCAACTGCACTCCTTCCGCTCAACCCTTTAATAGCCTACTGCATCACTTGATTAGCAGTGTGAGATTGATTTCCACCCATCCTTGTATTCTAATGTGGTATTCTTCTCTCTCCTATTTCTCCCAATTCCTTCTCCTCTTCCTCCCCGACTTTCTCCAAATTCCTTTTCCTCCTCCTCGACTGCTCTGAACTCCTCCTCCTCCTCCACTTTCTCCTCCAGACTCCTTTTCCTCCTCCTCCTCCACCTTCTCTCCACCAACTAGAATTCTGTCGACTTCAACTGTTCGGCTAGTCTCAATTCCGTCTCCACCTCTTGGAGACTCGGGACTCAATGGAACTGGGAGTTCTGTCCCCTAAAAAGCTTCCTTTTCGAAGCTTTGTCTTTCCTTAGAATCTACCTGTAAGTTTTACCGCCAAATTACAAGTGGCTTCTCTTGGAGTAACCCAATTGCTCAGCAATCTGCCTAGGCGAAACTAAATTTTTCTTAGAGCTCTGAAAGTTATAATTCGGCCTGCATTGTAATCACACCCTCTATCTCAATTCCGATTGGATATCGCTATGAACCGATCCAATCAAACTTAGCGGACAATGTCCCTCTCGCTGTCTGTCAACGTGGGGACGGATAAGAACACGCCCCGCTCACCCCATCATGGATAAAAGCCAACAAAATATAAATTAAATATACATCACAAGCATTGTTACATTTGTTTTTAAAGTTGCGCTTTTATATGTCAGCGGTATCTAGAGTCTTGGCTACTTCCGACATTTATATTAAGAGAATAAATCCTTGCATTGTACCACCTGTATAATATGTACAAGGACAAACCACCACCAGTTCTGCTTTTATTGCAAAATACCACTGTAACAATGCATCACTCTAAACAAATATGGCGCTGATCTGATGTCTAATATGAACACAACAGTGTTGCTTTGGTCCTATTAGTTTGATCTTCTTGGAGGAGGGATCATGAACTTGTTACGATATGTGATCTGAAACTGTTTCAATGCAATGATGTCAGATGTTCAAAAAGTAGAAATAAAAAATAACTGAATCTGATTTTATGCTCTCCCCCTCGCCCATCTAGTACAATGGTTATAGTTGTAAATCTCGTCACGAGTTACCAGTACAAGTCCTCAATTTGATGCAGAATAATAGACCCTTGTATTATTATTATTAAAGTTTTCAAAATCTACTTGCCTGATGCCAGAAGAAGTTCATATTAGTCCCGGGCATTATCCCACAACCAAGGCGAAAAAATTAAGAGAAGTCGAGTACAGTTCATAAATCTTTATGTTCTGCAATTTTCATACTTTACGATCTCCCCAAAGTACACAGATCATCACCTTTATATAAGATTACATATATCGCAATCTTCTTTTACTTAATATGTCCACAGTTTCTGTAATCAGTCTATCCCTGTTAGTGTGCTTAATTTCCATTTTGTAATCCGTGATATAACATGAATATCTGAATCAAATTTTGACAGCAGGAACTATATATTTATATTTTAACTTGTCAGTTACATTTCAATATATATATATATATATATATATATATATATATATATATATATATAAAATTAAAAATAACATGACTTTTAAAGTGCTGGTATAAAGCAATTTGATATACCAATACTGTTGGTATCTCGAATTGTGAACCGCCCATCACGCAATAATTCTCATATATAAACATTCTTGCAACTGCGCCCTTGCAACCGTGTGCTGTCCACTCATTAATCACTAGTGACGTATGAAAATAATGATAAAAACCATTAATAATCCCCGTTTTCTAAATGAATTTAATATGGTACACAATTTCATTGCAATCCTCTCTGCTTTTCGTTCTCCCTCCCTTCTCATGCATCATGGTCAAAATACTCAGAAACCTGGGGTGAGAGAGAAAAAGAATTTGGGCTGGATGAAAACCTTGAAATTGAACTTAGACCAAGTAACCTACAAGAATATGGTATGTTGTAACGGTATGTCTGCAGTTGCATTATGATTTTTATAATCAAAGACAGAAAGTTGCATACCCTGTCGACATTATACGACATGTACTGTGTGATGTGTGTGTGTGATCTGGATAATTCAGCAAGCCTCTTTTTCTTTAATAAAAAAGTTATACATCTCATGGTATATCATTGATACAACGTACATACTATATATATATATATATATATATATATATATATATATATATATATATATGGGATTCATTGACTTCAAGCCCTAACTCAGCCAACGGAGCCATGAAATATTTTTGGGCTGCATTATATGCCAAGCTTCCAGACTCTAAACAATCGGCTTCCCAAAGATTATTTTGATGCATGTCGCCAATTTGAAGGTAATTAGATAATATGTGTTTATCTTAATACTGTAACTCGTGTGAGATTTATTTTACAGGCATGCTTAATAAAGTACTTGTCCATAATGATTATAGCCATTTCTATTTCTTTAAATGCCTAATCAATCAACCTAAATACTAGCAACCCAATCGGTATTTATCATCTATTGTCTGATTGTTTACTTGAAAATTACAGACGGCTGATAACTATTTATTGTTTGGAAAAGAAGTAAACAAATAAAAATAAGTATTCTAACCTTTCTTTTCATAAGTCAGCTAGTCAGAGATAGTTTAAATGCATGTCCCCGACTTCAAGGTGACTAGATGATTATTGTTAAGCAAATGGATATGTTAACATTCTCAAATCATTTAGTTTAAGAAAAAAATATTATTCCATAAAGTCTAGCTTTCATTACTGTATATTTTGATCTGATAGCATATCCAGGCGTAGAAAAGTGAACTCAACGTTTCCAAAAGCAAATCAAATAAACCATTTCGAAGAAAAATATTTAATGTTTCAGTTCAACGTATTTTACTTACCCCCACCCCTTCTTGACAACTTAGATATGTTCGATATTCTTAAGTTTTAATTGTGCACTGCCTAGACTTGATGCATATTTTTGTTGTAATGATATTTCTCATTTGACAACTTGATGGCAATTTTTGATTGTGTCAATAAAAGAGGTCACGAAGTTGCAAAACTGTCTGCGGTGTTGTTTTCGGCAAAATAACTTAAACTTATATTTTTAACAGATTTGAACATTTAAGTGCATGTATCTGTCTGTCTATAGTTTTAATTGCAGAGAAATTAGTTCTTGAGCTTTTAAATAGATATCTTTTCATGTTTTTGCAGCACAGGCGCAATAAGAGAGAAAAATATTCAGGTTCTTAGGTTGATGGTAGTATTTGATTGTATGTAATTAGTTCTCACAATGACGTCCTCACAAAGATGGTAAAGTAGCATGTTCATTCACAAATGTGATTAAAGATGGCAAGGCAACCAAGCAAAATAAATACTTGGTCAACCTGTTCCTTAACACAACTGATTCTGTTCATCAATGAAAAAAATGGAACATAAAATTTATTAATGAATGTACAAAACATAAAACTACCTGAATCCTAAATAAGTGAATCAGCAAGGATAAATTCTTCAAGAGATAAGACACTGATGTGCTCACAAACAACACTGACAGAATAAATAAGATATATGTTCCTTTCCATTAAAAATAATATATCAATATAATTGTCATTGTTTAATTTCTTCACTGAATCAATGTCACAGAGCTAAAATATTGTTTGAAAGTTAAGTGGTTTATTTACCCGCTATAGACACTATAAATGGGCAGTGGTACAGATCCACTGGATCCGTACGGGATGGAATAAGACGCTCCCGCCCCCACGAGTCTCCCAACTATGGGTAAAATAGTGTGATGATAGCACATCATCACTGGGCGGAAGTCTTCCTCGATGCAGTCAACTGCCAGGGCGGAATGGCTCCAAAATGAGCTCAACGACCATGTGCTCAGGGCCATGGTGTGCCACATTATATCAATGGATTTCAGCTGTGGTCATCCAGTCTGGAGAGGGATGTGCTCTGCCAGCCTGTATCTTGCCCTTGACACACCACATGAAGACAACTAACAATTCTTCTATACTGGATTGATCACAGCCTGGGTCAACAATGACCGAGCTTTCCGCTGCACACCAGGACAGAGGTGACAAATATGCTACTGGTGCACCCACTACCAAGAACCAAGATCCGTGGGAGAGACAACATCATCATCAGTACATGGAACATTAGAACACTGAGGGCTGTGGGAAGTTGAAAGAACTTACACATGAGCTAGAGAGGTACAACTGGAACATTATTGGTCTCTGTGAAATGTGCTGGAAAAACTCTGCTGAAATAACAACAGATGAAGGGCATAAGCTCTACTTCCGCGGAAGACAGGACAAACACAATCATGGCATTGGATTTCTTGTCCATAAGGGCATTGTGAACAGCATTATGGGTTACTGCCCAGTCTCAAGCAGACTCAGTACCACCTGAGGGCAACTCCCTTCAACATCACAATCATACAGGCCTATGCACCCACATCTAACTATGATGACAACAAACTGGAGAATTTTAATAACCAACTGCAAGATGTCACTGACAACTCACCCAAGAAGGACATTCTGTTTGTACAAGGAGACCGGAATGCAAAGGTGGGAGATGATTCACAGACAAACTGGCAAAGTACCTGTGGACCCTTCTGCAATGCAGAATCAAATGAAAGAGGACTCAGGCTCTTGGAGTTTGCTGCCTACAACAATCTTGTGCTAGCCAACACATTCAGCCCTCACAAAGCATCTAGAAGATGGACCTAGCACAGTCCAGATGGACAACATCACAACCAGATTGACTACATCTTGGTGAAAAAAAAAGATTCTGCACAGGACTGAATATTGCCAGAACACAAAGTTTTCCAGGAGCAGATACTGGAAGTGACCATGACTTATTAATGACAACGTTTTGCCTCCACCTGAAAATGGTCAAAAAGCCTAACCAACCAAGAAAATAGATTTGACCTTGAAAAATTTAAAGATCCAAAAGTCGCATGAGCCTTCCAAGCAATGATAGGTGGTAAATTTGCACCTTTGATAACCCTGGACAGCCAAGACACAGACCTAGAGTCCTTAACAACCACATTCAACACAGCTGTGACTAGCACAGCTAACGAGATCATTGGCAAATATCGTCAAACAAAGAAACCCTGGGTCACAACAGATGTCCTTGAACTATGCGACAAAAGAAGAGAACTGAAAAGAGAAAAAGAGATCATGAAGGAGCTAGAAAATACAGACAGACAGACAGACAACATGATCAGGAAAAGCATGAAAAAGGCAAAGGAATCCTGGATATAAAGACAATGCTGCAAAACTGAAGACAGTCTGAGTAGAAATGACAGCAAAATGGCATATCAACTGGTGAAAGATCTCACAACCCATAAACAAGGGAAAACTAGCACCATCCAAGACAAATCAGGAAAATGCCTCACAGAAGATCTTCAATCAATGGACAGAATACTGCTCAGAATTGTACAATCATAAGACCCAAGGAGATCCAGCAGTACTAAATTGCCCTCAGGCAGGAGAAATTGATGACAACCCCATTCTTCGTGAAGAAGTAGAAATTGCAGTTAGGTCACTAAAGAAAGGAAAGTCAACCAGCATAGACAACATACCAGCAGAGCTCATTCAAGCAGGAGGAGAAGAGATAATCACAGTCCTAACAACAATCTGCAACAAGATATAGCAGACAGGAGAATGGCCCACCACATGGACTCAATCCTTGGTCATCATGCTCCCCAAGAAAGGAAACCTACAGCTATGCCAAAAACTACAGAACCATCAGTTTGATCAGTCACCCGAGCAAAGTCATGCTGAAGATAATTCTCAACAGACTAAAGCCTCAAGCAGAGAAAATTATTGGTAAAGTGCAGGCAGGCTTCCGAACAAGAAGGAGCACCACAGAACAAATCTTCAATCTCAGGCTCCTCCGAGAGAAATACCTTCAGCATCAGCAGAATCTATACCACGTCTTTATAGATTTCAAAAAGGCCTTTGATAGGGTATGGCATGCAGCCTGATGAGCAACTAGGAGGAAGTACAACTCAGCTCAAACCTGGTGCAGGTTGTTGAGCACCTCTATGACAAAGCCACCAGTGCTGTCCTCATCAATGGCAGCAGAGGAGATTGGTTTTGAACAACAGTTAAGAGTCAGACAGGGATGCAGACTGTCACCTACACTCTTCAACGTTTTCCATGAAAGGATCATGGAGGATGCCTGGCATGACCAGAAGAGCACTGTCAGCATCGGACAAAAAACAATCACCAACCTTCACTTCACAGATGATATTGATTATTTAGCAGGAGATGAAAAAGAACTGGCTGACTTGGTTGAGTGCCTCGACAAACCTCCACAGCATACAGTATGGAAATTAGCGCCGAGAAAAACAAACTGATGACAAACAACACCAATGGCATCAGTGCAGAAAAAAGGTCGGTGGACAGAAGCTGGAAAGAGTTACAAGCTTCAAGTACTTGGGATCAATTATCACAGATGAGGGCTCCAAACCAGAACTACTTGCAGGATTGCCCAGACAACAGTAGCAATAACAAGGGTGAGACCAATATGGGAAGATGCCAACATTGCTTTTGGTTCCAAAATAAGACTGATGCGATCGATTGTCATATCCATCTTTCTGTATGCTTGTGAAACATGGACACTCACATCAGATCTACAAAGAAGGATTCAAACCTTCGAAATGAGATGTTACCGCAAGATCTTGGGCATCTCATACATTGACCATGTAACCAACGAAGAAGTCCACAACAGGATCCAATGAGCCATCGGATCCTATGAAGACCTCTTGACCACTGAAAAAAAGCGCAAATTGAAGTGGTACAGTCATGTCTCAAGATCATCTGGACTGGCAAAAACAATCTTGCAAGGCACAACGCGAGGGTGCAGAAGAAGAAGTGGGAAGACAACATTAACGAGTGGACAGGCATGGGATTTGGTGATTCCCAAAGGGCAGTAGAGAACAGGGAAAGATGGAGAGAATTGGTTGTAAAGTCAACTGTGGTGCCCCAACAACCTCCTGGGTTAAGGGATTGATGATGATGATGATGATGATGATGAAGAGACGCCATAAACGCAATGGCAGTTTGGAATTTGAAAGAGTGTACAAATCCCCATGAGAGACAATTTTTTTTCCAATGCCTGTCCAAAGAATATGCACTCCTTAATAATTTACCATGTAATAGAATCCAGCTGCAAACTAGCTGTTTATCAATGGAGAAATATTTCAAATATAAAGGAAGGAATAATCCAACACACACTTTCAGAACAGGAAAAACTGGAAGATAAAAACTGTTCCATTTCTTTCTTGGAATGACAGAAAAGACAAATGAGGTATCAAGAGGGCAGCACCAATGTACGGTTTACAGATCAAGTTTTTTTCTCTAGCACTGAATATACTATGTAAATACATGAGTAACTTGTGGATAAAATGCAACTTTCAATCCTTAAATTTTCCTGAAATTAATAAGAACAACATAATCAGAACTAAAACTACTAGAAGATATATATATAAAAAATATACAAGACTGTAATAGTGCCCAAGGAACTGCACCATTCCCACCCACCATCTCATCTGTTTGTAACTGATTAGATCTGATCCAAAATTTAGCAATATTATTTATGTACTTGTACAAATATGATCTTTTATTTTACAATACTCTTACTTCATATCTATATTTTAATTTAGATATATGGACTATGTAGTCTAAAATAAACTTACCACAATTATCACATAAGAATATGAAGTCTTCCATTCAGTGTTGAACCCCGTCAATCATTTCTTAAGTTCTTTCTTTGGGGAAATTATGCTGCCTGATCCAGAATTACCATAAGTGATACTAATCTCTCATCTCTGTAGCCAGGTCAACACAGCATTGAATAATTTTTTATTTTTTTTTTAAAGGTGATGAGTCAATTTTCACAATAATTTTCAAATTTATAAGGAAAGGTGTTCAACTTTTTAGCTGTTAGTGGAAATGACTGCAATACAAATAATACACACTACCAGTAGAATCCATCATTGCTGGACAATAACGTGACATCGATACCAATAACATGACATCGGTACAAAGACAGAACCCACAACAAAGGTCACATTCAGGCATTTGGTCATGTCTGGTACAAAAGATAATGGCCAAATGAGCGAGTAATTATCATGGGTTATCTTAATTAACTACCCAAGAAGAGGTAAAAACAGTTGTCATTTGAGTAATACAGCTTTGAATTGGGTGACAGGATATTTTTTAATAGAATAATGTTATATGGAGAGTGGAAAAGATAAAGCATAATGGCACAAGTACAAAGTACCGTGGCAAATTCTAAAGTGTTGCAAGCAGAACAATAGTGTAGCAGGACCAGTATTATAAAAGGTCCCAGGGAGAACACTGCTAGTAGAAGAACACACCCATGTAAACTACCTTCCAAACTTTATATCATTTTGACTTTACTTAGATAAAAATTCTTACTAAAGGTGGAGGCATAATTTACATGTGCAGTCTGTTGCTCATAACTGAAGCCATCTACAAGCTTGACGATAATAAACCCATGTATCAAAACTATAGTATCAAAAGTGGTAATAAGCTGAGCCAATCAGATGCATGATCAATTCATATTATGCATAGATGTGATTATCAAACTTCTACAAGATCTTGCATCTAAAAGCATATATTCCTTATGTGATAAAAACTGGATCAGAAATATGCAGATCTTGATATTTCAAATAAGTCTGAATAAAATACAAGATAATGGTAAAAATATAAAATCCTTAAAATGTAATGTCCAAAATTTGTACATTATTAAAGAAAAGTTCAAGATTCATGACTGATTTTCTATGTACAGACTTATTTCATACATAGTGAGAGGTGATAAAGCATGGCAGATCATATATCATAGCAAAACATCCCCGACTGCTCATTTTTGAAGACATGCAAGTAAAATTTTCCAAGTCACTAGTTCAGCAAAGGTGTTTTTTCCCTATTTTAAAGAGTCAGGTAAGTCCATATTTTCATGCTTTACCTGGTCATTCATACCCTTGGGCATATTGAACACTTGATTCTACACCTTTCCATGTATACATTTACATTCGGTATCACACCTGCTGGTGGTCATTGATAATCGATGTCCACATATTCTGTTAGTGCTTGATTACATTTTGGGCTAAGCGACCGAATTATCAATACATCAAAACACAACAAACAAAACAAAGCAAGTATGATTTATTAGCAGTGTTTTAAGCAGCATTGTTGTATTGTGTTTACTTAAACCAGATCCTAATGAGCAGCTCACTCTGATTTTAATCAAACAATTAACAGTAATTAAATTGATATGAGGAACTTTACTGACATTAGTGTTGGTTTTCTTCATGAACTGAATAAATGTCAGTAGTGGTTCTTGAACTTATTATTAATTCTGCAGAGGATAAACTTCCATGTGCAATGTTCCATTCCAAAGTTAAAAAATTACACTAATTAATGAGCTGTCTCTGTTCATGTTTAAATGACAAAATGTATGCTATGATCACTTTAAAAATAATTGTCAGATTGTCAGGCAAGCTAATATATACTCTGTAGATAAAATGAGTTTGCTAAATTACTTTCCAAGAAATAAAACATGTGAAAATGAAGGGATAAAGCATATGGCTGCAACTGAGTATGAGATAACTATTTCTCCAGATAAGCCTGAAACTGTGGCAGCAAAAGTATATCAAATATGGCATAACTAAAAGAGAGAAATTTTCAGCTGCACTGAGTTGATTGTTATTCCTGGCTTGAATTTACTAACTTAGAAGGAAAGATATCTTTGCAGTTATTGTAAACAATATCCCCAACTGGAACAGGTTGGAAATTCAACCAGTGTGTATGTCAGTGACTACATGCACTTTCCTCATCAGAGGCAGTTCTGATGAGATATGGGAGGAAAGACTTGCAGGTTCTTCTCAATCATCTTGAAGTTATTTTCAAAAATGATCATCCTGACATTCATCAGCAACATTTAGAGTTCAAAGTAAAGATGAGTGCATATAAGCTGTCACTGAATCAACCTGCTGAAGTTCTTGGAACACTAATAATAAACACTCCACCTTTTCTCAGTCTGTTATACAAACTGTTAGAACCCATGTTTGTTATAAGCCCATCCACTGCTGAGTGTGAGATTTAATGCAGTGAACTTCTGACTTCATTAAGGACTTCCTGAAACCAGGAGACTTCACAAATTCTAATGAACATTTCAGCAAATGGACCAGGACTTAAAACCCAAACACAACTGCTATCAACCTGGTGGCAGATGTCCAGCAGCTACAACATATATACTGTGTTTGTGTGTGTGTGTGTGTGTGTGTGAGATTTGGAGTCTTAATGTAGCTTTAACAATTTTTCAGTCATATCGCTATGATGTCTGCAGTTTGACAGTTTAAAGTGATGTCTAGCACTGGGGCATCATGCCACAGACACGTAGCATGATGTCCCACCCAGTCACATTATCCTGACACCAGGCTGACCAGCCCTAACACTAACCTCTTAATGCTGAGCGTCTAGTGAGGCAGCTGCTAGTACCATTTTCTGTAACTCTTTGGTATGACTCAGCTGCGATTCAAACCCGTGACCTCCTGCATCTGAGACAGATGCTCTAACCACTAGGTCACCAGAGCGGTCTATACCTGACATAGCCAAATGGGTAGTATCAAGCAATATGTTTGAATAATGTATTTTATTTTAAATAAATTATGTTGCACATTATTTCATTTGTTATTTCTATAGATTAAAGTGCATACATCTCATCAAATCTTGGCAAGTGATTACAATTTTGGCACAAGTAAAAGCAGTGGGACAAGCAAATTTTCTGAAACCATTTGTCCTGAACAAGTGGGTAAAAAAAAAATGATCTCAGCCCTTTACAATCAACAAGAATGTGTTTTAAAGTCAGTGGAAAACTGGCAAGGTATGCACTCTGGTCAAGACTGACCCTCTGGGAAGTATGCATGGGTCAGGTAGGCTGTCCAATATGTAAGCAGCACAATACAACTTACACTTTTTAATCTGTTCTATTTAAAAGGAATGGCAAACTCCAATAATGGGTTTGAAATGATAACTACTGAACCATGATTGTATGACAGTATCATTAACTCAGTTAATACTGATCATGGACAAGTAAAAAGAACTGTTTCACATAACCTGACAGACTCTTGTGTGTCTGTGTGTGTCTGTGTCTGTGTGTCTGTCTGTGTCTGTGTGATTAGGATTTTTAACATAACTTTAAAAATATTTCAGTCATATCACTACAATGTCTGCAGTGTTGCAGTTTATAGTGATGTCTAGCACTGGGGTATCATGCCACAGACATGATGTTCCACCCAGTCACAGTATCCCGACACTAGGCCGACCAGTCCTAACACTAACCTCTTAATGCTGAGCACCAAGTGAGGCAGCTGTTAGTACCATTTTTATAAGTCTTTGATATGACTCTGCCAGGATCCAAACCCACAACCTCGCACATCTGAGGCAGACACTCTAACCACTAGGCCACCATAACAGTATGACATACTATTGTAAACCTGTCAACACTTTTTCAGTCAACATTATTTCCTGAAATATTTTCGTATGGTCTGTTTCAGATATTTTGTTATACTTTGTATCTCTTCAATCTGACAATCAGTACTAATCAAGAATATACAAATATTTAAATATTAAATTAAAATTTTCACACACCTAACCCACCCACCCCATAATATGCCCACCAACCCAACTTCTTCCAACCCACTGCAGCAAAGAAAGATTAATTTTTACTTATCCTATGTATATAATGATTTGCATTAATCTTGCAGTAATGTTAAAAGTCTAAGTTGCAAAGGTCATACAACAGGTGAAATAAATCCAAAGCTAATGGAGTTCTGCAATACGGGCAACTAAGCAGTCATTCTGACAAAACTAACTAATATACAGAAAATATAAAAATAATAAGCCTTATAAAACATAAAAATACTGCAAAATGAACGAGAAGCACTTTATTAAAAAATGAATCGATACATACTGAACATTTGTCTTCAATTAAAACTGAACAGTGACATACACAATGGCAACTAGTGCCACCTATCATTAAATTTCTACCAGTGAGACAGGGAACAATATATACACTATATAATTTGCTTATTATGATATACTTACACTGTTGCTCTGTAGTCACTTTGTATTGATAATAGTTAAAATACTCTCCACCATAGAGAAAGGAGAACTTGGGGTTATCCTTCTGTTTCTGCTTTGTCATATTCTCAAACTCTGGCCCATTTCTGGCTACAAAGTTGGCCAATTTATCAATAATGTTTTTTAGTTCTGGGTCTGAAATGAAACAAATATGCATATTAACTGTCAGAAAAAATATATTTTGAAGGGGAGACCCTCAGATTGTTTTGAATGTGACTGGCACATCACCTTCAAATTTCATGGGTCTGACTTCCAGAACCATAAGGACTGGTAGAAAATCAAAGTCAAGGTTCCTTAATTATAGAAGAATTTTTCTGACAGCAATTATTCAATATTGTGGTCCAAATATAGGTGGATTATAAATCATTAATGAAAGAACTCAACTCTACAAATTAGTATGTTTGTCTTGATCATCAGTAAGTTTGTTTCATTACATTCTTTCCTTCAATCAGATAGCAAACAAAGATCCCTGTAAACAAGACAAGGGAAATATAAAACTGGGCTGAAATAAGGGAAATATAAGACTGGGCTGAAATTACCATTTATCAAAACAAATACCAATATCTGATCAACAGCTAATCCAATCAAGTCATAATTGATTCCCTCTTAATCTAAATATCATAAACATCAAAAATAATCTCTATGACCTGTTAGCTCCATCCAATTCATATTGATTTTGCATTGATGCAATATTATTGGCTGATAAGATGTAAATAGTATTGTATTTCATGTATTTTTTCATACATGAAAACATTTTTTTTTCAATGTATGAAAACTAATGTGTAAAAGAAATATCATTGAGTGAAGAGGTCTTGCACAAAAAAATAGACTGGACGTAAGGGAGGATTCCAAAATATTTACATGAATGTCAGAATTAAATCCATTTGCATCAGACATAATTGTCCCAAAGCAGCATGCACTAGCATAATATGTTGGTTAAATGTGCTTATATAAGTCTTCATTGGAATACACAAGTTACAAAACAAATAACCAGGACATTTTGGGTATTTCAAGATGCATTTTTCTTCTTGCACCTCATAATCAAAATAATATATGTTCCAATATCAGAGAGGGTGTGTTTTCATTCCTTCTTTAGGATCTTTTGCTTAATCATATGTACCTTACTGCCCATGTTTAGCTGAAGCTGAACCTTTCGTCAAAGAGAGAAAAAAGTAATAAAATAGGTAATCTAAATTATAAAAATATAAACCACTCTCCTTCAGTTTCAAGGAGATATAATTTAAATATCCACAATATTTATCTCCATATATACTCCATGTTTTACTTAAATTCCAAGAATGTCCATTTAGCATGCTTATGCTGTTTTCGGGGGGATATTTTTAGGTACAATTACCTCTACATTCACATCAAGTAAAATTTGCCTTTATCAGTAAGTGCACGTAAACTTTCTGCACATTGTTTCCCAATGGGGTACATAATTGAGATTCAAAATTCTCCTTGATGTCACAACTGGGATTCATTTAAAAACAAACCTTGGTGTCAAAAGTGGAGATCTGATAAAGAAATGTGCAGGGTCTCTGATGCACAAATTAGGGTAAAGGGAACACTGCTGTAATACTTCCTGTAATTGAAGCCATTTGGTTTGATCTTTGCTCAAGCTAGCTGTTACTTTCTATTCAAAGCTCTGACCCTTCAACCAGAACAAAAGGTGTCACTGGTTGAGAAGCTTACAGGAGTAAACACCTGACACTACCTAGCATCACACAGTAATGTATATATTAACATAAATAAACTTCATTAAAAGAAGCAAAGAAAAATTGAAAATATATATACTCAGCAGCACCTGTCCATAAAACTAATTCAAATTAAACATATAATAATAATAATAATGAGGACTTTGTATAGCGCCTAATCTTTAGAAGCTCTAAGCGCTTTACAACATTTGACAACACTTAAAAAACATATATAATGATATGATTACAAAAACAAAAACAAACACCACGAAATTAGAAACAGAAAACATGCTGTAAATATTTAAGGTAAGGATACATTGTTAGGTCTTTAAGTCTGTTCTTGCAGTTGAAATAGGTGAGTTTTAAGAGCGCTCTTGAATGAGATCACTGTGTCTTTGTGTCTAAGTGCAGTGGGCAATTCATTCCACATTGCTGGGCCCTGGTATGCAAAAGAACGTTGTCCATATGATTTCATTTTCATAGTGGGGATAATGAGAATACGAGTGTCAGA
>JAECUM010010880.1:0-27728 GCA_016617855.1 Megalonaias nervosa | reverse complement strand
TATGCGTACCGAACAACGAGAAGCTTTCTACGCATGGTACCAGACTCACGCTTCGGACCCTTTTGACTTTCAAGAAGAAATGTTAAAATATTGTCGTTCCGACGCAGACATTTTACGTCGCTGCTGTGGAAAATTTCGAGAACTGTTCATGGAACACGGAGGGATCGATCCTTTGAAAGAAGCTTGCACTATTGCCAAAGCGTGTTCCTTAGTGTATCGTCAACGATTCATGCCCGAAACCACCCTAGCTGTCATCAGTCCTCAAACGACTAATTTTGTCAAACGTCAATACTCGGTCAAAGCCCTACGCTGGTTACATTACTTGTGTGAGAAGGAAGACAAATGGATCCAACATGCTCGCAACGGAGGAGGCGAAAAGACCATCGGAAGGTATTCAGTAGATGGCTGGGAATTAGAAAACCCCAAGATCGTGTACGAGTTTAACGGGTGCTTATTTCACGGATGTCCCATCTGCTACCCTCAACGTGACACTAAAAACCAGCTTTTACAACGGACCATGGAAGACTTGTACCAGGCCACTTGTCAGCGACGCTTGAAGTTAGAAGAGCAAGGATACCAAGTAGTGGAAATGTGGGAACACGAGTACGATCAGCGATTGAAAACCGATCCCGAGTTTAAGCGTATCGTGGAAAGTTACAAGCTGGTGGACCCTCTGAACCCGCGGGACAGTTTGTACGGAGGACGGACGAATGCCACCTGTTTGCTGTACCAAGTCGACGAGGAGAAAGGAGAAGAAATCAAATACTTGGATGTGTGTTCTCTGTATCCGCACGTGTGCAAATATTGCCACTTTCCCGCAGGGCACCCACAATTGCTGACGGAACACATCGACGTGGACAATATTCGACAATACGAAGGATTGATCAAGAGTAAAGTCTTGCCTCCCACGAACTTGTACCATCCCGTTTTACCACATCATTGCCAAGGAAAACTGATGTTTCCCTTGTGTCATACTTGTGCTGAAACGTGCAACCAAGACCACCCTTGTCAGCACACTCAGGAAGAACGAGCCTTGACGGGAACGTGGGTCAGCGTGGAATTGTTTAAAGCTCTGGACTTGGGATACCAACTGTTAGAAGTGTACGAAATTTACCACTTTCCCAAGACAGAAAAATACCACAAGGGCGACGATTCTCAAAAAGGCATTTTTGCAGACTACGTGAATGCCTTTTTGAAACTGAAACAAGAAGCTAGCGGATATCCTTCCTGGTGTCACACTCCCGACGACCAAACAAAGTTCAAAGAGAAATACTGGAAGCAGGAAGGCATCACTTTAGACCACATCGAGAAAAACGAAGGAAGGCGATCGTTTGCCAAAGTGATGTTGAATTGTTTGTGGGGCAAAATGGCACAACGACCGTGTTTACCCAAGACGGAGTATTTGACAGAACCTTTCCGATACTTGCAGATGATTCACGACAAAACCAAATACATGAAACACGTGGACGTTGTTCGTGAGGACTTGCTCTTAGTCAATTACGAAGAAGAACTGGACTTTGTAGAAGCCGACGAATTTGGAAATGTCATCATTGCGGCCTACGTGACAGCCCATGCTCGCTTAAAACTGTACGAAGCTTTAGAACTATTAGGAGATCGTGTGCTGTATTTTGACACGGACAGTTGCATCTACATTGATCGCCTGGGTCAACCTCACCCTGTCATCGAAGGAGACCGTTTAGGAGCCTGGACGGACGAGCATCCCGACCACAAGATTCTAAGTTTTGCAAGTGGCGGTCCCAAAAATTACGGCTACGAATACCGGAACAATCAAGGAGATGTGCACACGGAGTGTAAAGTGAAAGGATTGACTCTTAATTATCGCACCAGTCGAGTGGTGAACTTTAGCATATTGAAAGAAGCCTCGCAGTCTGGACAGGATCGAAACTTTAAAGTGACCACCCACGAACCGCACAAGATTGTACGTTTACCCACACACCAAATCGTCAGTCGACCCTTGGAAAAAGTTTATCAAATCGTGTACCAGAAGCGAGTTCGGCTTCCCAACCACTTCACTTTACCGTACGGTCATGCCGATATTGGTCAGCATATAAAAAGGGACAACGTTCAAGGTCGATAGTTCATTGTGACTACCATTGCTAAGCGAGAAAGATGAATATTTTCAAACAGCAAGTATCAAGCGTAAGACTCAAGTCCAACGAGAAACTCGAGTGCGATGCTGTGCCTCACGATCACATCACCAACGCAGTACCACATCTTAGTTGTTTATTTACTAACGCCATGGCAAACTACGTGAAACCAGTGCGACTTCCAGACCACAAGACTTTACCTTATGGACATGCTGATATCACCCAGTATAAAAGAGGGACCACTTCCAAGAACGACACTTCATTGCGAGGACAAACACCAAGAAAGATGAATCACTCTACGCAGATGAAAAAAAGAGAAGGAACAAACATCATTGACCACTTTCACTACCATACCCTCACAGCAAAGTGCGTCCAAAAAGGAAACAGATTCAGTAGACCTAAAGGAGTATTTTAGCATCCAAATGATTCAGACAGCGACTTCGAGAAAATTTAGGACGACAACTTACACCTACACGGTGAAATTTAAAGACTTTGCGCCTGACGTTCCAGCCGAGAAAGCAGCAGGTTTCATTACGGACTTATTTGACTCACTGTTAGAGGAACTCAAACGTCAGTGCCAAGTCAGAACTCAAGGTCGTTTGAGCCTATCTATGTATCACGAAAGTTTGAACTCTCCTGTATGTCTCGGGTTTAGCACACCTGCAGAATTAACTTCTTCCAAACTATTGAGGGCTATTGCTTCGACGATGCAGACGATGAGTGAAAAATTTGACATCACCGATGGAAAAGTGACCATTCATATGGCATACGTTGTGCCTCCATGGGAAGAAGACAATAACCACCATTGATCTGCTTGTAAATAAGTTTACCTAGCACAGATTTACAGATGAAAGGGAGTGTGTGATGGAAAACATCTACGCTGGGACACAAGTAGTAGCTGACCAGATTTGAAAACAACGTGCGTGACTGATAAAAAGAAAAGCACGAATTTTGTCCAGTTGGATCGTTTGTTTCTTGTTTGAGCTTTTTCTCAAAAATGGACATTAATTGTAGCATGAAAAATGTCATTCTTTTATGAAATGTATATACGTTGTATATGTTTTTTGAAGGCATGAACTTTAATTTTTAAAAGTAGTTTCTAGAACCAAGAAATAGATAACTTGTATGTATTAAATGGATAGTGCTTAAACCAAAGCACAGGCCGTAGAGCCCATGTATATATTTGAATAAATGTTTGTACCCATACAAAAGTCTTTTCTTTTGGAGTCTCTATTCTGTCTGCGAGTATTTCTTTGCAACATCTCTGTCCCCTTTTCTGTGTGTTTGGATGTGTATTTGTTTGTTTCTGTATGTCTATGTTTGTCTCTCTCAACCCTTTGTCCAATAAATACATTTCACCCTATAAATAGTTTTGACCCTATAAACCCCACGACATTACCCATGTTCAATTTCCATTGACCTCCAGTTGACATTCTCATGTTAAATTCCCATTGTCCCCAAAGTACAAACCACCTCTTCTACCACAGAAGCCTACGTGAGACTATAAATCTTGAGGCCACGGTACAAACGACCAAATTTAAGATAGAAGTCTACGTGAAGCTATAAATCTTGAGGCTACGGTACAAACGACCAAATCTAACATAGAAGTATACGTGAGGCTATACATTTTGGGGCTATAGTGCCGGGACCCTTTTTTAACATAGAGGTCTACGTGGGGCTATAAATTTTGGGGCCATAGTGCCGGGACCTGTTTTTAACATTACGGTCTACGTGGGGCCATATCGCCCCCATATACTACTTGCGACCTTTTCATTTAGCACTCATTTCTTATCAAATGTCAGTTCACCTCCCTACAAATGGTTTATTGTCTGTTTATTGCTATACGTCATATACTGAGTGAAATGTTACCTATAAAGATAGGCAATCATGGGCGCCTGCACATGAGGGCAATGGGGGAGAGGGGTACTTTCCCCTACCCCATTTCACCTCTAAGCATGTTTGGGCCTACATACGTAAACATTAATAGATGACCACTACATGTTTGTCCCCTCCCCTCCCCACCCCCGAAAAATTTCTGCGGGCGCCCTTGGAAGCAATGGAGTTAAATTTGCCATAGTGTCAAACTAAGTTAGAATATAACGTGAAAGGTAGGGTTTCTTGTACTGTAAGAATGTGAAATTTTCTGTTTGTACTTTTGTTTTCAAAACGGCAAAATGTAATGCACGAGTTGTGCATTGTATATGGAGTGTTTGTACTTATTAAGAAAAGATATATTTGTCCGTAAAAATGAAGAGTTTTCCATTGAAATGATACATAGGCAAAAGTTGTGACTTTTTTTACCTTTATCTTTACTCTAAACCCGAACAGATTAAAACAGAGATTTATTTCCCTGATTTCAGGCTTTCATTTTTTAAACGTTGGATAATAACTTCAACTGGTGGAGTAAGTCCATACGAGTCAAAATTCAGATGTCGTGGTGTTACCACGTAAACAACCCAATGAATGTCAGGTCCTGTTGACAAATCCAGGTTGACAATACCGGTTTTACGTGTGCGTAGTCGATGCAAGTTCATTTCGTGTAAAAGCACAACGAAAATGCTTGACTGATTTAGCCATTGCGAGTGAATTAAGATTGGTCGAAGGCGTGAACTTCTTCTTGTTGTGCCGGGTAAACGATGACCTCTGTCCGACGGTATTCGGCGACTTGTTCCTGGCAATCGATGGCCTTTTCCTTTCCAGGTCCACGATACTATACGACCTCCAACCGCCTTTTTCAGCGTCATCCAATAAGCAGCAGAGAGGGTGAACCCTACAACTTTGTAGAGACCTTATTTTTGAAAATTAAGGGTTCCTACGAAGGCTGAAAAAAGAAGTTTTTGCCTTAATAATGAAAACTTCTTTAATTGACCAGATTTTTTCACGTGCTGGTCACTACGCGTATGTCGTCCACCCTCTCTGCTGCTATAAATTAAACAGCCAGTATAGATATTATCAATAATGAGTATTGGAGAACCACACTCAGTTAAATTAGCTCGAGAGCGACTAGAGGCAATTAAAAAATATCTACCTGTTCGTGATTCTGTTAAGCAACAACTACAATCGCGTCAGGAATCTCAAGTTGAATTTGAAGAGGATACAACAAAATTATTTAAACCTATCACTGAGACCACTAAAGGTATGCAACCTGTGTTGGAGAAAACCGCTGAAGTAACTGGAAAAATAGCAGAAGGAACTGAAAAAATAGCAAGAAGAACAAAAAAGACAAAAAAAATTTTACGTGAACTTCCAGCCGAAATAGCTGCTGCGATGCCAGTCCCGGAAATACCTGAGGATGAAGATCAACCTGAAGATGATGAAATAGGTGATATAAAGGAACTTCTACCAGAACAAGAAGAAAAAATTAACATAAATGACAAATTTATCGAAGATGTTATTGATTATATTAAAAATATTAAAGGTTCAGAAAATTTAGCTATGCTTGCTGTGAAAAGTTTCAGTGATCGAAAACAGTATTTAAAAACTGATTATGCTGATAAACCTGTAAGTCGTGAAAATTGGTACAAATGGATATATCGCATACACTATGACGTTGATCAGGCTAGAAATAGTGATCCAAGATATATTGAGTATATCCATGCAATAGATAATTATATTACCTTCATGCAATTACCACCAGAACAACAACAACAAGTAATGAAACAACAACAATATCAACAACAACAAGAACGAAAGAAACAAAAACCTCCAAAACAAAAAACACCAAAACCATTTGAGCAATCACTTCGTGATTATCCAGAATTACCATCATCACCACGACTACAACAAGAACGACAACAACGAGAACAACAACGAGAACAAGAACGACAACAACGAGAACAACAACGAGAACAAGAACGACAACAACGAGAACAAGAACGAAAACAAGAACAACAACAACGACTACAACAAAAACTGCAACAACTAGAACAAGAAAAAAAACGATTACAACCAGTCCAAACAATAAGTAAGGAAGAAGAAGAAGAAGAATTTCAAGACGCTCCCGGCGCAACTGGAAGTGGTTTAGGAAGTGGTCTTATTACTTGTCCCAATAATGTCCTTGCTGATGTTGATCGACTAGAAATTCTCATCGGAGGAAAACGAGCTGGTAATAATTCATCAGAAATCATTAATGAAGTAGCTGATATTTGTAAACGATTATTTAGTGGCGGCATCATGGATATTAATGTGCATCGATCCCTCATTAATGAAATCGCCGACGATTATTACAGTGATTAAGTATGTAATTAGTGATAAAAACAGTTAATAATAAAATGATCGTGCATGGTACTTAACGTGGACCTACCATGGTCAGGTAATAAACTCTCGATTACCGGTATACAAAACGACCTACGGAGATGGATTAGGTGATGTTATTCAGGGTCTGTTTAGAAGGATAGCCCCAAAAGCAATACCGATTGCAAAGCAACTAGGAATGAAAGCTATTGATGTTGTTCGTGAAAAAGGTATAGGCGCTGTTGGTAATCTTGCTAGCAAAGCATTCTCAGCAATTAAAGATAGATTATCACGATTAATACGCAGACCGACCCGACCTCAACCTGTGAAATTACCTAGCACTGAAGTGATGCCAGCAAATGTCAGTAAAATAATAAATCAAGCAGCTAATCAAAAACTAGCGGAGTTAGCTGATATCCCGATGTCGGAAAAGAAAAAAAATATAACCGCTAGTCTGATAGCAGGAAGCGGTCTTCGAGTTAGACGAAGACGATAATAATAAAGATGTTTAAGCGCATATCTGACCCCGCGTTTGACATGGATGCACCAGTTCTCAAAGATGAGTCTGTGCGCGATTATCAATATTATTCTTACGACGCACGAATTCCAGATCAGCGTGGACGAATTGAACTACAGGTTCAGGATACAAGCAGATATTTCCTACCCGCTGAAGCATTTATCGAAGTTGAAGGTGAAATTATAAGGACAAATGATGTCGAATACGTCGCTGATATTAGGATTGGTTTTGTTAATAATGGTATTATGGCGTTATTTGACAGCGCTACGTACATGATTGATGGAAAAAATATTGAATCAATCCAGAAGGACGTTGATGTTGCTACAACAATACTAGGCCTTGCAAGATACAGCGACGATTATTCAAGATCAGCTGGTCCATCAATGATGTTTGTGAAAGATACAACTGACCACTCTGACAGTAGAAATCAGATTATTCGACGACCAAAAGATCGAGCTGTTGCTCCTGCTGATGCTGATATTGAAGATCTATCTTTTCCAAATCCAGAATTTAACTTAGGATTTGCAGCACGTAGATCAATGTTAAAAGGTGATAGGAGAAGATTTTCATGCGCAATTCCACTGTCACATATTTTTGGATTCTGTAGAAATGTCAGAAAAGTCATTTTCGGAGCCAAACACACAGTTGTACTTGTACGAAAAGGCGATGATAATGATGCATTATGGAGACCTATTGGTGAAGCTGGTAAAGTAATACTAACAAAACTTTCCCTGTGGATGCCAGTGATGACTCCGTCAATATCCGAAGATGACCGGTTGTTATCTTTTATGAGTCAAGGCGGTAAATCAACGTTATCATGGTTAACAATGACCACAGATGCTGTTCAGAGTGCAATTGATGGTTTATTTACATGGCAGATAGCTTCTCAGCAAGGTGTTTCTGCACCACGACACATATTTATTGCGTTTCAAAATACTGCACGAATAAACTCGCAAACATATAGTCACATGATATTTGACCAACTCGGTGTTTCTGAGATTTCATTAAGGATAAATGGACATCAAGAACCATCCGAGGATATTTTGTTAAATATCGATCGAAATCATGTAGCACGTGCATATCATCGTCTTATGTCGTTCATGGGACGTGATCAAAATATTGATACTGGTTTACAAATATCGCAGCTAGATTTTACATCGCTGTATCCGATTTATTACTTTTCACTAGAACATTTAGATTTAACCAGACAATCTGTTGTAGATATTCATCTTCGAGCTCGTGTGATTCGAGGAGTTATTGTTAATTACAAAGCAATCGCCGTTATACTCAGCGATAAATCGATGTTACTCGAAGGTGTTGGTGGACGAATGAGAGTTATTGATGCTCCAGTAGAAAACATGTAATTAGATCGTTCATAATAATTATAATGTCATATCATCACGTTAGTGTGAGTCTGACTCCTGGTCAGATTAAAAGGCTGCAATCAGCATCAAAAATAACTGTGGAATAAAAATATCGCTAAAGCGAGAACAAATGACCGGTGCAAATAAACTATCGTTGACCGAGCGTCAGTTCAAAAACTTCAATGACTCTAAAAAATCAAATAAAGGCGTTAAACTTAATCTTTCTGCGGGCGCCATCAAAGATATTGCTAAAACGGGTGGTATATTTCCACTTCTCGCAGCAATACCAGCATTAATAGCAGCTGCAGCACCAGCCGTTGCAAAGGCAGCTGCGCTAGGTGCTGCTGGAACAGCTGCTGGAATGGCATTAAAGAAAGCAACTGGACAAGGAATCAAAAAAAAGGGAAGAGGTTTAAGATTACCAGGGACCCCACACTGGTACGGAAAAGGCCTAAGATTACCAGGGACAGTTTACTAATAACACCCATGTCCAATTTTGATTTACTTAATGCTGCTAAGCAATTAAAAATAAAAAATTTCAGAGGTGTTTTTATGCGCGATCAATTACCTACCGCTGCAATGCAACATGAAACCGGTATCATTAATCTCGATAAAAATTCTGGCCCAGGCACGCACTGGGTCGCATATGCAATTGATCCACGTGGAATTATTTATTTCGATTCGTATGGATTAGCACCACCAAAAGAATTTCTTCATTACGTTAGCAATAATACTGCTCCAATCTGGTATTCAACGCTACCAACACAAAAAATAACTGATCCTCCAATATGCGGTCGTGAAACTCTCGCTGTGCTGATGCTGTATCAAAATCAACAGCGCCACCTCATAAAGTCGTGCACGCGTTCACTACACTACGTCATAACACTTAAACAGATATCAGTAAATATAATGGTAGATATTTACGGAAGATCCTCAGGTAAAACTCAGAAGTTCGATTTATCTAAATATGCAACCATTGATCAGCTCAGAAATGAAATCGATGATTTATTAAATATAACAAGTGTGGATCAAAATGAAGTCGTCGTTTTTCAGGACAAACAAGGACGATTAAAAACGAGTAACATACAACTACTAGATGTTCTTGTACGAATTCCCAACGCGGTTGTTAATAATGTCGTTACTTTCACTGATCAGGTAAAATACAGGATTCCGGTAAGTCGGTTAACGATTATGTTAAGAAAACTGGTGATGTATTTACCGGTGACATTATTATGTCAAGAAGAAAAATTACGTATCTTGGAGATCCAATCGCAGATACAGACGCAGCAACAAAAAATACGTCGATGATCAAGAATCCAAGTACGTGTCAGTGCGCGGTGGTATAATGCGTGCATTTCTCGACATGAATAATAATGGTATTAATAATCTCAGAACACCAGAAACAGATTTTGACGCTGCAACGAAGAAATATGTCGACGATAGGGAAATTCCAATAACGACTTCGTTAACGACAATCAATGATGGAATTGCTTCATTTAGAACTGAATATTTTAATCACGTACAAACATTTCTAAATTTTCGTAGAAATGTACACAGATCTATTAATGACTTTTTTGGAACTCCACCAAATGTTATTATTATTACACGATAAAGGTACAAAAATATCGTCGTCGTATGGTCGTTATTGATATAATGGTATACTCGGTTTCTGCTGTTATTGCTGGAACTGGATTATTACTATCAACAATAACGATGACAGCGCCTGCAGTTGTAACAATTATAGTTTCAACGGCAACAACATGTGCAGGTATTTTCAGTATTATCTCTAAGAAAATATCTACGTGTACGAATGATAAACTAAACGAGTATATAATGAAATTGCACACAGCAACAGCCGCAAACACTAAATTATGCTCGTATATTTCAGCGTATCTCAGTGATGGTAAAATATCCGATGAGGAGTTCGTAACGATAATGAAAACCTACGATGAAGCATTCATAATCGCTAGTGACAATAACGGAAAGATGGAGAATTAAATAATAACGATAATAATAATGTCAGAGTCGCAATTACTTCAGCAGATCGTGGCTAATACAACGCCGTCAAAACTACTATGATATCATTAAGTTCAACCAATCCTGAATTTAGCGTTAATTTTCCAATCGCAATTCCAGCAAAGGAAATAGCATTAGCGCAATTACGAGTTTATTATAGTTGGCCTAATATTAGATCAAAACCGTTTGGTGGACAACAACCAAATAATTCACTGGTATTTGCGAATAAAAATAAACCAGATGGAACACCTGACTGGCAGGTTGTTGGAATTTCAACAGGCAGTTATCAAATAGAACAGATTAATGATGAATTCCAACGCAGAATTAAATCTATCACAGGGAAAGAATCTAAAATAGCGATTACTGTTTATGAACCAACACTATCAGCGGCGATTGAAATAAATTCTCCTGATTACCTCGTAGATATTTATCAAAGTTCGATTAGATCCGTGTCAGGATGGCCTGAAGTCGCACCTGTTTATCAAGGACCACTAGAACCACAGCGATCCGACTTCATTACTGATAAAAGAATATTTATACAACTTCCAGAATATCGAAAAGTAGAAGATGCTTATCCATGGCAAAAATATTTAGGCGATAAAAGAATTATACATTATATAGACAGAGTAGAAATATATTTTATAGATATAATTGATGGTAAAAAAGGTGAAATATATGTACTTGATATTGATTTAATAAATTCATATGCTAATACAATTAAATCAGAGTATGAGCGTGTATTTAATAATCTACGAAATTTATTTTCAAGTATTAATGTTTATTACAGCGATGATTTAAAAAAATCAAATAATTGCCTCAATACAACATTTGAATCAAGTTGCTTCAGACCTAGAATTCATGAATAATATTTTTGTTAACAGAGAAAAACATTTATATAACCCAGACACAAGAAGATCTATTAATGCTTATATAGTTAATGAAGACGATCCAGTTCAGCGTGTTCCATTCAATCGTTTGTTTACAACAGTATTTCTTAAACATTTCGGAATTACGCAAGAACAACTACCAACATTCATCATTCCCGGATTTGACTCATCCGAGTTAAAGAAATCAGTTAATGATTTTATTGATGAACAGTTTAAAAAAATATGTGATTCATGGAGAAAAATAGCCCCACCACCGGTTATGCTAAAACACAATAACAATCCCTTTGGTGCCGGACGTCATATATCGCCAGGCATTGTAAATATAACAACAACAATTGCAGTCAATCTGGTATGTGATGTTATTGAAGGTAGCTATCAGGTAGATCTTTCTAAGTCTAGCCACCGCAGTGGCACTGCGGAGCAAGGGTATATATTATTCAGTTTTAGTCCGTTGGTCCCTCCTGGTTCGTTAATTGTGTCAGAACCAATTAACCCCGTTTACCTGCGAGTTCATAATCCGTTATTATCAAGAATACACTTTAGACTTACAGACCAAAATAATAGAATTCTGGACACGAGGAACGAAGAACTAAATATAAACCTGTATGTGAAATCATAATACGTTATTATAACAATATCCGGATGTCTATAATATTATATTCTTTTTGTTTACATAAAATCCGTGCACAATGAAATCTAGAAGACTTTGGCTGCATATTGATTATTCCATAACAGCTGTGCTGCGTAAAGGTATTTTAAGAACCGCTATATAACTAAATCAATATCCGCTGTTACGGCCCACGCATAGACTCAGTGTTATAATATATATTTTTTGGAAACTATAAAATCTCATTTTAGACAGAAAAATGTGGTTTTTGTTAAGAATATTGTAGTTTTTAGGAATAACGATATGACTGACACATTGTTAAGCTAAGGTTATTGGTAAACACATACTAACTTTTTCAATATGTATTTATAACAATGTCCGATAGCTCAGTTGATAGCGCGTAGAAACTCTCATCCGGAGGGTCATGGTTCGAAACCCAAGAAGGACAAATTGTCTGCGGGGGGCGATTTTAGGCCAAGATTTATAATTTATTGGGGGCTCCAGCCACCCCCGTCTTCAAAGTACACCAATCCACTACGTCAACACGTGGTGGATTCACTTTTGTGAATCACCCATTGGTTGATCGTTATGGGTTGGTGTGCTGGCGTGAAGACGGCATTTCATCATCATATCATCATCATATCATCTCATCAAAAATATACAGCGGGGGGTGATATGAGGTCGTGACCTTGTGACTTCACTAAAGGGGTACCCCACACAAGGGCCATTCCAAAAGACACAATCGCAAAACTAAAAATAAACCTAATGAGATTCCAGGCCACAAAGACCAATCAGCCTTTGAGTTCCTAGAGTTTCGGTTACGGATATCTAGGAATTCTTGTAAGGCAATAAACAGAATCTGATTGGTCACTAAAATAAGACCTACACGTGTATAAACAGCCCTCTGAGTTCCTAGAGTTTCGGTTACGGATATTTAGGAATTCTTTCGGGGGTAAACTAATAACACGTATAGACAACCCCTCTGAGCCTCTAAAGTTTCGGTTTCGGATATTTAGGGGTCTCTTGGGGAGTAAATGTCTAAACAAAGATTCGGAACCTCATTAGGTTTATCTGATACAACTATGGAATGGTAGACCGAATGTCACCCCGCGCTGTATATTTTTGTTTATTTTTATATTAAATATAAAAATAAATATATATAATGAACCATGAAAACATCAATGATATTATCTGTGCTATTAAAACACTAAAACATAACGGAATAAAAATATCTGATAATCTCGACCCTCAGAAAATTATGCGCGATTTTGAATTACTGCAACAAAGAAAATTTGATAATAAATATACACTATCTTCAAACTACAGATTTATAAAATTAATTTATCAATCCATGCTTGAATCACTAGCTATGGTAAACGACAATCAAGTAAAGCTATTTGCACCTCTTGCACGTTCGATCGAAAATATTAAATCCGAACTGTCTCACTAGTACGAAAGAAAAAAGATCGTGGATAATCGTGTAATGCAATTAAGAAAGATTATGCTATCTGATTCTGTCAATGCTGAGAGCAGCGACGATGAAGGTGGACCCTTGACAGAGTCAGTGACTGTAATTATGGCTAAACAAAATCCTTGGGAAAATTAACGTTTCAGTAGGTATCTCTCATAGATATGCTTCTGTGGATACCTCATATTATATCCCAACCATGTTTCAGTAGGTATCAAGTAATCATTAAAAATACGGTAGACTAAACGTATTGAAAATTTATTTTTTGTGTAAATCTTTTGGAAAAGGAAGATTTTTGTATATTTTCTGCGACAAATTGTACCGATCGTGGTACTATGTCAAAGTATTTGGCAGCAGAATTAATTGATTCAAAACTAATTTCTTCCCCAGTCTCTGTATTTACGGATTTAATAGCTCTCTTTCTGTATAATTTACACCTTCCTGTGTTTCCGGATTTACAATTTTGACTCTGTGTAGTAACTCGTAAATTAGAAATCGAATTATCAAGCTTATTGCCGTTGATGTGATCCACCACATACCCATCCTTGATCAGTCCAAAATAACACTCGTAGGTAAATATATGAGATAAATATATTTTTTTCTTGCCATTAGCAGTAAATCTAAGATAACCAGTATTATCAATACTACCGAATGGTTTTTTCAATCTGCAGTTTCTAATCACACCATCTCGAGATGCTTCATAATTGGTAAGGATTGGATGTGACACAAACTCATTTTGTTCCATTTATATATAATATTTATTTGTCTAAATCATTGTTTTTTTGAAAATCTAGCCAAATAATCTTCTTCGGTCTTTATAGGAGAGTCAGCGTTATATTTTTTTATCGTAATATCGTTTTAACTCTCTGTATTTTTTACCACCGCATTGCGCACACAGTTGAGTTTTTCCTCGCACTCCAGCACTTACACACAATACACGGTTTTGGTCCTAGACTTCCATTTCTGACACATTGCATATGATAACTACAGTATTCAGTCACGCATGTTCTGTTACACGGAGACGTATAACCGATTTTTAACCAGTGGCATTGATTTGGTTGAATCATATACAAAAGATTAATGTTCAATTAAATATATACTTGCCTAATTATAATATGGAGGAATTATCCGTTATTGAACCTTCCCCTGCTAGATTTGACCTTGACAGACTATCAGAATATAAATTTAGTACTTCGATGCAGGATCTGGCATTAACGGATGAGGATGTAACCGAACGTATTCGTGAAGAAAAAAAAGAATTTCGTGACGATGGTGCAGTTCATGCATGGTCCACATTCAGAGTTGGAAATGTTACTAATATGATGAATGACAAACGAGGAAAAGTAATTATTAATCACCTTGATAATCAAAAATATTTCATTTTAATAAAATTTATTGTAAATACAGAAGAAGATATCTGGATTATTCGTGATAAGCGTGATCCAGTCCGTGTGCAGTCCGGGGGTAATATTGTTCTCTTAAATAACAGATCCAAACCTGGAATACTTACTGGCATTGATAAACCTTACTATGTACAAGGTTATCCAGCGACTGCAGTTGTCTACGCAATATATTCGCTAAATGATAAACCTAATGTTGCGGATCTCAAGCCGATGAAAATATCAAGAATAAACTGTGTAGCTGAACGAGTTACAGAACATTTTACAAATGCGATACGTGGTAATGGCTTAACAGATTTAAGACATAAAAATAAACACATGGGCAGAAACGGTTAAAGATGCTGGTGCATCTATTAAGGATGTTGCTGAACTAGAAAAGTTATTAAGATTTCCAATAACAGTAAAAACACTAACCGGAGAGATATTATACGAACCAAAATATATAAAAAATGGAAACCCTATAACAATCGTTGATCATAATGCACATGCATGGACTAATGCTGTAACGATATTTCCACGAGATAGAAAAGTTAAGTTTTATGATGGTGATATATTTGATTTTATCAGAAATATAAGTAAAAGTGACCCTGTGTCTGTTTGGTTATTTCAAAGTTCAGAATACGATTACGATCAGTTTGTACGGCCTAACGGTGATATTTATCGTACAGAATTTCTTCATGAAGAAATGGAACATCTTGCATTGAAATATACCTCTGATGATGTCATAGTTGGACAATTACTGAATAACTGTTTTACCGTACCATCGGTTGCTGCCCATTTCGCTCAGGAGAAAAATTCATGGAAAACGACGCGATCAGAATTCCTTGAAGATGTCAAGAAAAGTTGTATAGAATATGGTCACGGTGGGTTATGGAACACCAAATACGATTATAATGATGTTATCTCAGTTGATATGGCTGCATGTTATCCTGGGAGTTTTCTTGGATATGGAGTATGTTCTAAATACTTTAAGAGATTCGGAAATCCTACACATGACATGACCAGGGTTGCGATAAACGGACCCCTTCCCATGGAAGGACCAGATGTTGACCTAACAGGATTTGCTTATGTAGAATCATTCGAGTTTAGAGAGGGTCTCCATCCGATTACTTATGCTTGGTTTGGAAGACATTTTTCAGAAAAATGTTGGGTTCCAATAGTACTATTGCGATATATGCTTGATGTTGGATTTTTAATATCGTTGAGAGTAACTGAAGCGATTATATCGTATAATTCACAGAAGCAAGTTTGGTTGCCAGAACCAAATAGATTTAATATTGATGATACCAGAAAAGAATTCCCTGATATTGATGAAGATCATATTATTAAAATAAATAAATGCAGGGACGAGCATGATGAGAAATTTACAAAAGATCTTGGTAGAAAGATAATCGGTAAATTTACTCAAGGTGGTTCATACGATTATAAACGACATTGTACAAGATTGATTATGGACGATGCTGAACTAGATTTTATAATAGCTGATACAACAGAGAAAAATACGTTTATAAACAGATGTAATGCTTATTTATCAGATGGAACGAAACTAGGTACCATTGTGAGTTATCTTGATGGCGACTCACCACAATTTACTCATTTAAGATCTTCGATGTTAGCTTATGTTTCGATAAACCTACTATCGATGATAAATAAATTTCCTCGTCACGCTGTTAGAGTCGCTACGGATTCATTTTATGTACATAAAAAATATAAAAATTTATTAAAACTCGGTAATGGTGAATGGGGAACATGGAAGATAAAACAAGAAAATATACTTAGTTATTCTGAATCTGCCGATGTTGAAATTGTGGAGACATATTACAGAAATAATAATCAAACATCAAAGTCATCTGCACCATCTGTGTACGATCCTGTGGCTAGACATAAGACTGTTTATCTTAATGGGTGTGGAGGGTCAGGTAAAACAACTCGTGCGATTAACTTATTTATGAATAATAGTTCAGATATAATTGTTTTGACACCTACACATAAACTTGCTAGAGAAATAAAAGAACGAGGAGTAAAATCATGAACATATCACAGTTTCTTTAGATGGTGTGGAGATACATGGACTCCATCGCGGATAGGTGAAAAATATATACCTAGGTATATTATATGGGACGAGATATGCACGGTGTCGTTAGAAACACTAAAAACATTTCTTGATTGCTTGTTATTGAAGAATACTGCTGTGATTATGTGTGGCGATCATGGTCAACCACCACCCTTTGTTGGACAGTCTCCACATGAATGGTTAAAGAATAACGTAGATTATTACGAAGAAATACATAATGACGATAGAGCTATTGATGAACCGATAAAAGAACTTAAAAGATTAATCAGACTACAGCCAGATCAAATACAATGCGAAATTCTGCGTAAAGTAATTGCAGAAACTTCTATGAATGATTTTTGGATTTTATGGAGACCTGCTGATTTGATAGTCGCGAGTAGAAAGATAGTTCGTGATGAACTGCAAAAGAAATTATTTACGTTACATAAAGAAAAGTTTCCAACGTTACCTGTACCTTTGTGCTATCGCCCAGCAGATACTCGACGACAGAATATTGAAGTTGAAATACCAAGTGGAGACGCTGAAAATGTCCGAGTACAAAATCTTGTACTGAATGACATTGTTTTGGTTGCCTGTGATGTTATTGAGAGCGCATTGAACATAGAAAAATCATCGTGGATGTTAGGATACGCTATAACGATTCATTCGTCACAGGGATTAATTATCTCTGATACAAATATCTGGATTGTAGATGATCGTATCGAATGGTCAAACTTAGTCTATCTTGCAGTATCTCGTGTTAGAAGAATAACTCAACTACATAGGGTTATTATAGATTACGTGATAACTGAGGAAATTACTAATGACGATGTTGTAATAAAGAAAAAATTAGCTGGTTATAAACAATGTGACAAAAAAATAAGCGTGATTTTGATATTGATACTGAATTTATTATAACACTAAAGCAACTACAGAATAATCATTGTGCAAGCTGTAACTGTAAGATGCTATGGCAGTATTCGAATAATAATCCAAGACAATTTACCGTAGACAGAATTAATAGTGATCTTGGTCATACACGTGAAAATGTGATGTTGACCTGTCTTGAATGTAATCGACGCCGGGGCGCTAATTTACATAAGTGAACGTGGTGGTAATTGTGTATCTGCAGGAATTACTTGTAATTGTTCACGTACAAATCCACGCTGAGGGGCAGTAGAATCTAGTCTGTATATGGCAGGTCTTCCAGTGGATCTAACTACGCTAGAAATTTTATGTGTAGTCACGCTCCAGATAGGATCGGTTGCTCTTTTTTACCGCCTTCAAGTTCGCCAGGTTCATATAAATATCTAACTGTAACATTACCTAATACTGGTTGAGAGAAAGATTCATGTCGTCCGTAGCCATTGGGTATATATTTTTTTTGATCGCATTAGAAGGTTTTATGGAAGTTGCACGAGTAATTTCATTATTCAACGCAGCTATCACACTCGGTAATCTTGCAACCCATTCACGAGATCTATCTTTGAAGTCAGTAGATATTTCCTTTGCGTATTGATATCCGAATAACCGCTTGGCAAGTGTTCTATTAAATCGTTCAACGATTGCCTGATCACGATGAATTTCAGTATATCCTCGTCTGATTTTAACGTTACGTTTCTTCATCAACGATGATACTACTCCAAGAAATTCTTTACCGGGATCAACTTGTAATAACCGTGACCATCGTAGACCACCACGTTGATAAATGCGCTCAAACGCAGATGCAACTTCAGATGCTGTTTTTGTTGATAGCGGCTCCGCTTCTTTATATCTACTCGCAACGTCAACAACAGTCAATGCGTATTTGTACGTGCGTGATTTTCGTCCACGTGTTTTAATGGTATCGTGTGGTAAAAACAGTATATCCGCTTGATGAACTTCATTAGGAACGCTAACATCAAAATGCGCATACTGAATTCTTTTAGGTGGACTTAGGAAGATTTGCCATATTGCCTGTCGTGCTAACCATGATGCAACAACATCACGTGAAACTTTTGCTGCTTCGGCGAGTTTACTAATCGCTGCTTTACCTCTCCAGAATCCTCTCGGGGAATAATAAACAGATTCCATTATGATAGTTATATAATTAATTGCCAGCCCCTAGCACCAGTTTACCTTTCATAGCAGTTTTTACTAGAAAACTAGCTAATTTTTCTTTGAGAGATTTATTAGGTATAGAATTTAACGCGTGAATCAATTTCACATCTGCGAGATGTCGGTGTTGCAAATCCTTACTTTTATAAGCAACATCATGAACATGACATGCTTGATCAATCTTATTTACTGGATACTCTCCGGGTCTTGGTTGATCTTGATCATCAAGTCGGATATCAAGACGAGTTCCAGGACCACAATAATTATATCCGGGTAACTGTTTCTCACCAGGGTATTTAGCCCATGGAGTTCCTGGTAATTTTCCTAATAAAGCAGCGATATCACCACCTGTCTTTGAGGGAATAAATTTATATTTCTTGGTACCACATTTCACACACTTGCCTGTAAGTGCACGTCTTTTATTTTTTGTTGTTATTGTCGTTAATTCAGTAGTATCGGTAGGTGCTCTGCATCGAACACAATATAGACTCATATTATTAATTATATGGATATAATTGACTTTTCAGCGACACGAAAACAAGAACCAGTAAAGCACCATCCAACGCTACCAAATTCTATCAGAATGATTATAATAGGCCCATCTGGAAGTGGAAAGACGCAATTATTGCTTAATCTGATAATGCGATGGCTCAAGTGGAACAAACTGTATTTAGTAGCACCATCTGTAGATGATCAGAGGTGTTATGAAGTACTTAAGGATTTTAATAAAAATGCAAAACTACTGGATGGAAAATGATATTATTGATTTTATAACCGATATTGATGAAGCACCATCTGTAGATGATCTAGATGGATTCATTAATAATTTAGTAGTGTATGATGATGTTATGCTGGACAAACAATCAAATCCAGCTAGAATATTTTCTCGAGGTAGACATAAAAACACGGATGTGATTTATGTTACTCAGAGATATACACAAATTCCAAAAGTAATCAGAGACAACTGAAATATTTTAGTTGTATTTAATGGAGTAGATAATTATACTCTACAGAATATTTATTATACTTGGTGTTCAGGCGACATGGACATGATTAAATTTAAAAACTTCTTTTCAAAAGCACAAGCTGTTCCGTTTGGATTTATAACGATAAATTTACACGATCCAAGATCAAGGTATCGTGTAGGTTTAGATAAAATCTTTGGTTAATTTATAGCAGCAGAGAGGGTGAATGACATACGCGTAGTGACCCGATTGTGAAAAAATCTGGTCAATTAAAGAAGTTTTCATTATTAAGGCAAAAACTTCTTTTTTCAGCCTTCGTAGGAACCCTTAATTTTCAAAAATAAGGTCTCTACAAAGTTGTAGGGTTCACCCTCTCTGCTGCTCAATATGTAGCTCGGACAGCTTCTACCGCCGCAGCTTTTGCAACCACCGGAGACGCTGCTGCTGCTAACAACGCTGAAATCGCTGCACGGAATGGAAATATCCCACCGAAGTTTTGCATTTGTAGCACCTCTGACTTGGATAATTATAATGTCACCGAGATATTATTGTTTGGCCGCATTCAGACGAGCGAGCTGTGTTTGGGTCAACAATACGGAGGACATTTCTGTTCAATTTTGCCGAGGAAAGTTTCTGTGTGATCCCACAGTCATTTTTAATTGTGTTTTGGGTTTGTTTAATTTTGTTGTTGTTGTTGTTTTGTTTAGGTTTTGGGTTTTTTTTTTAAAATTTCCCAGCTAACTTTCATTAATTCTGATCTTTAACTTCGTGATAGCACATTATTATTTAAATACGTAAAATGACCTAAATTTAAATACGTAAAATGAGTCCCCAAACGACCTCACATTTCAACTACCTTGCAAACAACAACAACAAAAACAAGAAAACATCGCCTGAAACAACACCAGCAACAAAATCCTACAATTCCAAACAACTATGCATATTTTTTCCGTCCCCAAAAACAAAATGCAGGAGTAGTTGAAATGTTTTCCAACTGGAGAAACCACACACACACACACACATAAACATCTTTGTACTATCAAACTACTCGAGTGAAACAACAACACACATTTCGACAAATACATATGCGACCGCCCACGACATGGGTATCCGATCTGTTGGAGATTGGGCCGATACCAGCATGTTGCTACGAAACATGCTATAGAAACCTTGCATAGGATGTAGCAAGCGTGGTCTATCTGCTACAAGGGCGACCCGACAATCTTCGAACAGAATTGCAACCGGTATCCGATATATTTGCAGACGATCTATACTTTTGGACTCTTCTCTCCAATAGCCAAGTATCACATACACGAGCAGGAGGAACTTCCCTATCTGCTGCCGGACCTGTAGCAAAAGCAATTGTCTTCAATGTTCGCACACATGCATGCACAAACGGTTTGACAGATGTCCAACATTTCGTATTGTCTCTACGATTCCGTACACTGGAACAGCAACACTGTTGTACCGATCCACAATTGCGGCCATGCTGCAAAAAGACCACCATATACTCGATGTATTCTGATCGAAAAATCCAGTCACAAACACACCAACATCGATTGTGGTATGCAAAGTGGACATAACCAATATTCTAACTATCGAACTCTTCCAGTTGCTAGCAGGTTTTCTGCAATTTCTACGCGCAGATGAAATTGGTTTCTATGTAATAGATGCTACCAAAGTCTACTCTGGTTGCCTCTAAGCTCGACCGGTAATTGTGCAACATCTACAAAAGAACAGAGACAGTCAAGATAAGACAAAAGAGATAGTCGTGAAGATTATTGGCACATTCCAGTTACCCCAAAAGCGACTTCTAGAAAATTAAGAACGACGGCTTACACGTTACTGTTAAATATAAAAAGTTTAAGTCCCAGTGGTTGTCATGTTGTTGCGTGTACCCTTCATAAATTTGGAACAACAAATCTTCTGGAAAATACACACACACACACACACACACACACACACACACACACACACACACGAATAAAACCCACGAAACGGGGACATAAGATTTTTACAATCGAAATGGGGACATCTTTTTCTAAAAACAATTTTTGGAGAGAAGATCGGTTTTACCATGCTCTGTATGTATGTGTATGTATGTATGTATGTATGTATGTATGTATGTATGTATACATACTCGGAAGGGATGTGAGGAGTTCATTCACTCGGACATTACACAGTTGCCTGTTGTCAATCTTGACTTATAGTATGTACACTGTATCAATGATACACCAATCGCTGTATAAATTATTCTTTAAAAGGAAACGAGGCTTGCCGAGTTTCCTTTTAATGAAAAATTTATAAAGTGTTACGTGTCTAGGCTCGTACAAAAGTAACAAAAAACACAGAGTGAAGTCAACAAGCTTTGTAAATTTAACAAAATAATTCATTTCCCTAGAAAAACAAGGTAAAATAATGAGAAAGGACTTACGGTTTATGAATCAAATCCAAACATTAATCCAATAATTAAAATATAAGTCCTATCATTACACAGTTCTAAATGAATCAAAGTTCGAATCCCGATGAAGTTCCAAGATGGAAGGCGATGGCGTCTTCGATAACCTGGTTTGTGTTGTAGTATCAATAGTTCCTTGTTGAATCGCCAAAAATAATATTCCGGCTTTAGAATTCCGAATAATTTTCAGTAAATATCTTTGTCCAAGAATTCTGATGAGCACTAGATAAAGTCTTCAGGGAAAATAAACTATTTTAAATGAAAACTCAATTCAAACTGGCAACAACAAAAATTATACCTTTGAGCCCGAAGGTGTGAATTACGACTGACTAGAAAAACACTATGATATGTCACTTTAACTCCAACTGAAATGCAAAACGAACCACGTGATAGGGTCACATGGTCACTTCCTTTCGAGAAACGTAGTAACATCATATGTCAATTATCACGTAGGCCATGTACGGATTCGATTGTAATGAACGAATCTTACTATAAGATTCATTAATAAAAAAAAAGTTTTAAAAAAAAGTTGTTTACAACAGAGCTGAAACTGGCTCTGAAATCTAGGTCACCAAAAGATACAATGTTTCTACGAACTGCGTATTTATCAGGTTTAACAGAACTGAACTGAATTTTCTGGGAAAATGTCAAATCCAGTGAATGAAGTTATCAATACAATAACATGTAATGAAATAAAAATAAAATAAAAAAGAAATTTAAAACTAACTCACAAGTAATTAAATTACATATACGTAACAACAGCTACTGGAATATCATTGATACAGCGTACAACCTATATATATATTTTATTTACATCACATACAATTTCACATATTTGCCCTTGCAACGGAGTTAAGATTGACTACAGGCAACTGTGTATTGACCGAGTGAATGAACTCCTCACATCCATGCCGAGTGTGTCCGTTACAAAACGTAGTTCTGTGCCTTTTGTTGTTATTCACAATCACCTTTGCAAATTGATAAGTTGATTGTTTTCTTTTTGAGTTTCTATTTTTATTCACATTGATTAAATAAATATAAGACACACTTATGATTTAAACATGAAAGATGGTTTTAAGGAAGAAAGTAATGCATTATAAACACGTGTTTACCTTCTTGAACATTGAATGCTCAACCATTCACGTACCGGCGCATGGAAATTAATGTGGAATAGAAACTAAGCGAAATGACGAGACAACAAGAGGTAATTGAAATATTTTAATATATTTACATTTGATCTAAGTCATTATTCTGCTTTAATTAACATTACTACCGACCATAAAATTCTCTCTCCCTCTCTTCCTTTGGTCGGTTTGACTTAACTTTTACCATCATTCATAGGTCCAGAGGCATCGTCGTATGACACAAACAAAACTCTACTCTCGTCTTTTCATGGATTTTCGCCCGTATCTTGCTCCGATGGTCCAGAGAGAGAGAAAAAGAGAGAGAGAGAGAGAGAGAGAGAGAGAGAGAGAGAGAGAGAGCGGCCTTTGAACATTTTCATATTTGATTAATAATAATCGATTTTTAGACCGTTATAATAGGTTTAAGAAACGACAACAACAACAAAGCATTAAATTAGAGTATGTGAACCTCGTAACAATTTACTGTATAGTTTCGACAGGCTATTAAAACTTTGTACATTGATTATATAAACACTGTAGATAAATCCCATGGAAAGCGTACATATGCTGTTACGACGAGCCATATTCTTGTAGGTTACCTGGTGTAAGTTCAGTTTCAAGGTTTTCATCCAGTCCAGTTTGTTTTCTCTCTCTCTCACTCCAGATTTCTGCGTATTTTGTCCTTTATGCACGAGATGGGGTGGCGGGACGGAAAGCAGAAAGGACTGCGATGAAATTGTGTATCATATTGAATTCATTTAGAATACTAATATATTAATACTTGTTATCGTTATTTTCATACGTCATTAATGATTAATAAGTGGAAATTCATCATCGACAGCACACAGTTGCAAGAATGTTAATATATGTAATATTGCGCCATGGGCGGATCACAATCTGATATACCAATAGTATTTGTATATTAAATAGCTTTATACCAACACTTTAAAAGCCATGCTATTTTTAATGTATGTGGTATAAATATAAACATATATATGTTATATACTTTGTATCCCAATGGCCTTCATACCAAGGCACTGTATAAAATTGTCTAAAATCTTAATAAAAAATCGATATCTTGTATATCCTTTATAAATAAATAACCGTTGTATATCCTTTATAAATATATTATTGTATATATGACTGTTTGTCTCTACATTATTATTTCACTTATTCAGGTTTCATTAGACACTCACGTATTTTTTTTATCCTGTAATACATTTTATTTATGACGTTATGTCAATGACGTAATTATTATTTTATATTGATAGGTTACTGCATTTGTATAGGAAAATATGAAAGAGTTTTTCGGAAAATACTGCACGATCTTGCGGAGTGCAGTATTTTGCAGAAGAAACGAGTTCATATTTTCCCATACAAATGCAGTAACCTTTTCATTATATGCTCATTTTGTTTAACTACCTAAGGCTTACAAAAAGGACATTACAAGAAACAATGTAATTGAATTTATGCTTTATTCCAAAATAAATTCACAACCCTAGATTCAACAATACATACTAACAGTATTTATGCGCACATAGCATCGCGCAGCGACCTTTTAACTTAGTCGCGCGCTCTACATCAGTTTCAAGAAGAATTGTCGTTTTGGTCTACTTAAAATCGAAATTTAGACTCATATTGTGATTGAATGGGCATTGATTTTGTTTCTGTATTGATCCAACTCAGTTCTACTTTTCTTATTATAAGGGGCTGGATTATTGGTTCAATTTCTATGAAATAACGTGAATGGATCGCAGCTGGAAATGTAGGCAACTCGAAATTCCAGTACAGTTTCTGTTTGCATCAGGTTTTGCACGACGTGTCTGTCAAATTTGAAGAACTAAGAAAGTACAGGTTGAGGAAATTCCAGATGTATAAATGTAAGTATATTTATTGTCATTATTATTACCAGCTAATGAAAGCATGCTTATGCTCTGTCACTAGCATCTCGCAGTTGAAGGGACCCCAGCTATGACCTGTAACATACAGTGTGTCTTCTATCGCTAGCCTAACATTTTATTAAAATAGTTACACAGGGAAAATTGAAAAGCAGCTGTTCTGTGACACTCCATTTACCGAGAGGAAATAACACGTTTTCCTCGTCTTGATTATTGGTTCTGAGGCTCTTAGTTTCCTAACAAAACCTTCACTTGCATTTTTTCTAGAATCTACAGTAGCATATTTGACAAACTTGTAAAACGGACAGTCTCTGATAGATATGCGATAGCCCTTGGCCTCAATATACTTTTCCATGCTATATTTTTAGACACTAGAGAGCACTCGTCATAGTCTTAACCATTCTATTTGCGAAAAGATATGAATATTCTCCTAAATAACTTTTTCAATGATCAGAACGGTTATTTCATTTAATGCGTCTCTCACGTTTTTTGTTGATATTGCGAATATCATATCACGTTCATTCGTTTGCTTGTTCGAAGGTTTCGTTTTTGACTCAGTGAACTCGTCCACATCGTAAAATTTATTATCTTTCAAACGGACGAAAAAGCTGCTTTAGTTCATTCACAAACAAATTTAATCAACCAAAAACATAAAGCGTCTACTAAAAGAGTGTACATGGTTTGTTTACAAAGTAGTTACTAATACACTATACTATCTTTAGGCACACGTGTTGTGCACATGCATGCAATATGAAGGTGTTCAGTATCGTAAAATATTGAACAAGTCTGACAATGTAAAGTTAACGGAGAGAATAATAAGTATATAATATTATCATTATAGAATAAATATATTAAAGAAATAATTTGGTAAAGATAGCACAGTGAGGATGTAAACGATGAAATATAATCTTCGATTAGTGACTTTGGTTTAACCAGTCTTTGGAATTCACAAATAGTAAACAATTTGGACCAGAATCTTTCATATCCACAACCACAAGGAAAGAGTGGATTAAAACAACTATGATGTGAATATGTGCACTTATTTCCTAATGTTGCAACACGAACAAATACAATCTCTCATGACGTTGAGATTGTAGATTCTACACCTATGAAACAACATCCTTACAGGTTAAATCCTCTCAAGCAGGAATGTTTAATGAAGAAATTCATCATTTACTGGACAATGATTTCATAGAACCAAGTAAAAGTAAGTAGAGTTCACAATGTATTAGAGTGTCTAAACCAGAAAATACATTGCACATGTGTACTGACAATGCAAACGTCAACAGTCACCAAATCGGATTCATTTCCGAAGCCAATAATCGATGAATGCATTGCAAAAATTGGCAATACAAAATATGTCACCAAGTTTGACCTTTTGAATTATTCTGGCAAATTGCACTCACGGAAAGAGCAAAAGAAATGTCGGCATTTGCAACTCCAGATGGACTTTCTCAATATAAAGTGATGCCGTTTGGAATGAAAAATTCTCCGTCAACATTCCAGCATTTAATGAGCATGATAACATCTGGTCTAGATACTTGCTACATCTACATCGATGATGTCATCACTTACAGCGATACCTGGAAGATCATTTGGAATGCATTCGAAATTCTTGATCGACTAGTGATGTATATCAGACAATTTAGGTAAGAGTGAGTTCTGCCGTGCTTGTGTCACATTTTTATGACATATTGTGGGACACCGTAAAGTTAAACCTGTAGAATTAAGGTCAAGGCTACCTCTGAATTTTCAGTGCCGGTTAGCATAGGGAACTGGTGCAATTTTGGGTTATGGCTCGACAATATCGAAAATTTTGCTCAAATTTCTGGATAATTGCCGAGACTCTGTCAAATTTATAGAGTAAGAAATCTAAGTTTCATTGGTCTGACACGTGTCAAGAATCTTTTGCCAAATTATAGGCCATTCTTGTAGATGCACCAGTTCTTTCAGTTCCAGATTTTGGTCCATTAATTAAAATGTATGTTAGTGTTCAAGTGATATTGGGGTTAGTGGAGTACTGATTCAAGAAGATATAAATGGTGTGGATCATCAGGTGTTATTTTTCTAAATAACAAAACAAGCACCAGAGAAATTATTCCACAGTCAAGAAGGAATGTTTCGCTCATTTATTTGCTTTGCAACATTTTGAAGTGCATGTTAGTTAAGCTCCTTCTCAGATTATTGTATAAATTGATCACAACCTTCTTTCATTAAGAAAATGAAAAACAAAAATCAGAGATTGCCGAGATATAGTATGATGCTGCATGAATACAATATTTAAATTAGACGTATCAAGGGAATAGATAATTTTATTGCAGTTGCATTTTTATTTCTTCACATGCAACGAAATACTTCATTGCTTTATTTTGTGTATATTTTGTATAATTAAGCTGAGTGTCATTCATAAAACATCTTCCTATGCAATTTTAAATATTATACTATCATATGTATAGTTGACTAATATGTAAATGAAAACCTTATTGTATACATCTTTAATTATATATATATATATATATATATATATATATAT
>JAECUM010010879.1:0-26089 GCA_016617855.1 Megalonaias nervosa | reverse complement strand
TGTTCGGAAATTTGTAAATCATTTTCAAATTGCTTTCAAAATTTCATTTTGTTAAAAAATACAATACAGTACGCATTTGGATAACATGCGCTCATCGGAGGACCACACCTGACAAAGGTGAGTATCCATTCTACCTCTAATTTCACTCTTAAGGTTGTCAGAATTATTAAAACTTTGATGATGCCATATTTATTTGAAACCATAGCCACTAAAACTGTTTTCGACACATATTATTAATCCATTGGCATATGTATATATGTATGTATGTATGTATGTATGTATGTATGCATGTATGCATGTATGTGTGTGTGTATATGTATGTATGTATGTATGTATGTATGTATGTATGTATGTATGTATGTGTGTATGTGTGTGTGTATGTATGTATGTATATATGTATATATATATATGTATGTATGTATGTATGTATGTATGTATGTATGTATGTATGTTTGTGTATGTATGTATGTGTGTGTATGTATGTATGTATGTATGTATGTATGTATGTATGTATGTATGTATGTATGTATGTACTTATACGTGTATTTTGTACCTCATACCAACTAATTTTGCACCCACATTTTTCGTGCCTCATTTAGCTGTTCTTGATTGTTACTATAAACATCTCTCTCCTTAAGATGTCACTTGAAATTTGAGTTCAGTGCATATGGGGGTGGGATGGGGTAAGGACAAAGCTAAGCTGAGTCAACCCTTTGCCTTGAGAACTGTTGCAATAGAATATGCTTAAAACGAATTATCTACCTAATCAGCCAACTTAAATAATTAATAAACTTACTGACTAACTTCACCAACTAACTTCACTAACTAAAATAACTAACTAACTGACTGATTAACAACCAAACTCACTAACGAATAAAAATAAAAAATGTACTGAACAGTACTTTTATTAATATGCTTGTAAAGGGAGAGCATTCATTACACTCGACAGCACGGATATTAGAGTGGAGTTACTTAGTAGTGTGCAGCTATGTATCAACATGGAATAAAAACCATGTACGGGCAATGAAAAATCCTAACATGTATAGGGATGGAACCCAATATTGTTGAGCTGCAAACCGAATAGATTGACCACCAAGTTACCGATGCGGTTTTTGAGATGACGAAAACAACTACAAAGATCAAAGTATCGGTGAAAAAAAGCATATGATTGTAAATGAGCAGAAGGACTTCCTTCTATTCTATTTTTTTTTTAAAATTCAAACTAAATATTTAGCTAGTTTACCCCATCAAATTCATCCTGGGCAAGGGCTGACCACACTTGAGGATGTTTCCGCAATGTGAGAAATGATTGTTTCTAATATTGGTTTGCGACGGAAATGGCATTTTACGAATAAGTAGGAAAATGCTGACACTATTAGAAAAAAAATGTTTTCCTGTACACACATATTTTTTATTCCATTAGAGAATATTTCATCATTAAAAAAGCAACCCTCTTTATATAAAAGTAGAGAAAATTGTCAGAAAAGTTCATTTCAATGAAATTGAACCTGACAGGTCTGAAACAATGTTTCGCACATTGAACCGGTAGCCCCCTCTCCTTTATTATCTAAACGTTTGTGCTCCGAATTTTGTGTTGTCATTCTACGCGAACCATACTGATTATGATGTAGCTAGTTATAGTGTTAGATCTAGTCATCTTGTGGTATTTATATTGTATATAATTTAAAAATAGTGTGGGCTGATTTGGACTGAGCTTCCTCTATCTTGAAACATGATTTGGATTACTTGGCAATTACTGTGCCAAAGTTTAAAACAGAGCCGTACACATAAGTTTGTATGTATTGAAATTTCGCACAAGAAAGCAAACCAAAAAGCGAATTTCCCGACAGGGAAAACTAGATTTAGATTCTAAATTAAAATTAGATGCTTGGAAACTGATTCAATAACTGTTGCCATTGTTTGCATTTTTTTTTCTTTGATCATTGTCTTAACCCCCACCCCTACCCGCACAAAACATCGAATGAAGACATAAACTGAAGCTTAGACTTTGTGATTTGATTGGCTAAAATTGACCCCTTCTTACTTAAACTTGACTGATCAAGTCTTAAGCCTGGACTGAACTTAAAGACCCGTTTTGGTGAAATTAGGCCAAGTACACTTTTGAAACATTGAGATTTTTGTTGTTGCAGATTTCTTTTTTTTTTCTGTTTGAAAGAAAAAAAATGTAATATCTTATTTTATTTTGTGAACATGTAGGTAACCAGTCGCTAATATTTGTCGAGTGACATGAACATTTTTTAACCTAATAAACAGTGACTTAAAACGTACTATTAAGGAAAGAGAAAGTGAGAGAGAACACAAAAATTAGAAATCAGATATAAAACAACAACCAGACTTTCCAAAACAAACGAACGAAAACGTTTTAATGAATCTTAAACACACACACACGCGCGCGCGCATACACACACACACCGCGTTCGCGCGATTCGAGTATGTAAATCTGATAATATAAATATTTAAATGGACGATGAAATCAGTATCGAAATATTGAAAAGCGGGACGTGCGTTAAATGGGACAGAACTAGAACAGGATTGCGTAGACAGATGATCACAGAGTAATTTCCCTTGCATTGTAGCCCTTCGTAATGTGACCGAGGTCATGCAGTATTGGTATACTCGAGTCGGCTGTCATTCGATTGCCGACATGTGTGTTCAACGTTTCTGCGTCCTTCTTTCTCGTCGACGTCCTCGTCATATTTTATCAAACGTTTATCAGTATGCTTCACATTTGTTTTGTTTTTCTTTACTTCAGCAAACTTTGTTGTTTAAATAAACTGTAATTACGAGATGCAAAATCTCTCGAACTACGCTAAAATGACAAATAGGTTGGTTGCCTATTTAAGCTGACATATAAGTTGGTTGTCTGTTTAAACTGACATATAGGTTGGTTGTCTATATAAGCTGACATATAAGTTGGTTGTCTATTAAAGTTTACATATAAGTTGGCTGTCTATTTAAGTTAACATACAAGTTAGCTGTCTAACTAAGCTGACATAAGTTGGCTGTCCGTTTAAGTTCACATTTAAGTTGGCTACCTAATTAAGTTGACATATAAATTGGCTGTCTATTTAAACACGGCCCTACTCATAATCTTCTCAGTTAAAATAAGCAGACGAAAACTTTTTCAATGACTATTCAGCGACATTTTCTTTTTGTATGAACTTTTATAATGGGCTTTATTTTTGTATAAACTTATTCATTCGGTCGTCCTTCGATTCGTTTGTTGATATAATCCAGGGGTCGGCAACCTACGGTACGCGTGCCAGAAGGTGGCACGCCAAGAGATTTAGTGTGGCACGCGAAGGGCAGCCAAAAATCTCGATTTTAACAGTGTTACACTCTTACTGGTGGCACGCGCTCTTTCGTTTTGTAACTAATCCGGAAAAAAAGTGGCACGCTATGTAAAATAGGTTGCCGACCCCTAATCTTTGGAACATAAAGATTTGATTCTTTTCTTTCTTCAGTTCCTCCTTACCCATTATGCCATCACAAGAAGGACTCTTTCCTTAACAGAATTATTGTTTTCGCGGAGATACCCTCTGTCGGTCTGTTTCTCTCTCTGTCTATATCTCTGCATATCTGTCTGTCTGTCCCTCACACACACACACATGCACGCGCACGCACACATTTACCCTGGTAGAAATTAGTCTTTAGGATATGTAAACCAAAAACATGACAATTTTGGCGAATCTCTAAAAGGGATCGTAATCAATAAGACATAAGACAAGAGTTGCAATTCTAAAACTATCTACATGAAACTGTCAGTGTAGGAAAACTTGCGTTTTTGTTACATTTCTACACTCTTCCACTGTATGAACAAAGAATACGATCGGAACATGAAAAAAGCAGAAAACAGCGGCAATGAGAACACTTGCAAGGATGATGTAGCCGCCAACACTTCGAAACCATCTATCAATAACAATGATTTATTTTTAAGAAAAGGACTCGAAAAATGGAAATTGACTTATATTGACAACTTTAACACATCTGACTGTGATGGATACATCGGCCCTAATGAGGACAGATATTATCCTTTCCTACCACGTTAGCATATTAAATTTTATATTAGTTATTAAAAAAATGTAAATAACATTTTCAAGTATTATAGTGCTTAGTGTAACATAGAAATTTCATAAAAATCTGTCGTTCAATTTTTGTTCAATATTGACGTTCAACGTTATTACATAATTTAACTACAGATAGACTCTGATGTCTTAGTGTCTAAAGTGCGTGCATTTAATTCGGTCTTATCAATAATCTCCTCTAGTATATGTTTGCTCAGGAGTGGCAGACATGTGGATAGAGTGACGGTAGGGCCCATAGCACATCTATCATTGATCAGGCAAACGCAAGCAAAAGTGTGCCACAGACAGTTCAGAGCACGAATGAATGGCCATTATCAGCCATTCAATATTCACAGAAACCAAACAGTTTAGTGCTGTCATAGTTATCTTCGAACTCGAAGGACGAACAACAAGCAAAAACAACAGGGTCTATGGGACAAGAGATGGGAGGGTGCGCAGTTGTAGCTGCCTTATTACATAAAGGGGGGTGGGCTAGTTGATCGATATAAGCTAAAACCGGCATAGGGGATAACACACTCTCACACAACACGCATACGTATATATATATATATATATATATATATATATATATATATATATATATATATATATATATATATATATATATATATATATATATATATATATATATATGCTGCCACACACACGCATGTTCGTGTGTCGTCTCTGGTTGGGGGCTGCAATGATATGACATTCGCACATGATAGTATTTATATGCAAATGTGCGTAAATCGTACTACCAGGCAGAAAAAACCCTATTCAGTCAGAATGAAGAAGCAATATGTTATTTTTCTTATAGACTTTAAATATTCCGTCAGATGGAAAACAGTCAGAGGTTATATAAAATATTTTAAACTGTAACTAATTTCTGCTTTCAATGTGTGATGAGTAATTATATTAAACTGCCTTCACATCCTATTTTATTTTCAAAGTTATTCCATTGATTAATGCCTCTATACGTATGCACGTAGATACAATAATGCCCACACACTTACGTAAATTGTACATAATTTTTATGTTGGGGGTTGTTTATCTGATCCATCTATTATATCATAAAGAGGCACCGGACGTTAAAAACCAGAGCTTTTTTCCCAACATTCATAAAAAACTGAAGGGTTGGTTGAAGAACCATTTACTCGTTGATATTAGGGTAATAAATAATATACCCTTACAACAACAACAACAACAACAAAAAACAACAACACAGCTACTACTACTACTACTACTATATTTACGTAGCTGACATAGATGTAAAAGTAAAGTTCGCAAAGTGCCGGATATACTATACAGTAGCAATTTTCTTTTTGCACAGAATTGAAATTTAAACATACAAATATTACGATAGTATGTACATTGATACAAACAAAGATCGTTTCAAAATGGTCTGACTTTCAATCATAGTAAGATAGAGGGATATCATACCCAATTGGGGGGGAGGGGAATGTTTTAGCTTAGAATATTTTTTCTTTAAATTTTTCGTACTTAAAATTACAACTCAGATGCAGGGAAATTTAGAAAATGAAACCAAATATCGATGAATAATAATAATAATAATAATAATAATAATAATAATAAACATATACAGAAACTACCCTCACCATCATATCAAAATATGAAAATGTGCTATTTTACCCAAACGGTGATAAATATTGTGATGTGCATAAAATGCACATTTACAATTTTCACACAAAAAGCCTTTTCTTTTATTTTAGGACTAATAAATAAAATAAGGTTTAGTAATTTAATAAGTACAAGCGGGCACTCACCGTTCGTCAATCTTATCTCAAGGGCCTGAACTCTGCATGTGTTAATACATATCCATTGAACGACATGCACACGATGTTACTACATAACTTTATTCAGCAAATTATGACAAGATTATGAGCCGCTTTTTCTTTTTGTTTGGGCACACGAATGATTTGTCGCCTGTACCAGAAAAAAAAAGTCAATAATGTCAACGAAATCATGACGACATACATTGTGGGTACAGCTAGCAAATTTTCTTCCGGGTTTATTCATTGGACACTACGTAACACCGTATCAGCCAATCATACTGGCCTTTACGTTGCAGACGTGAAGGTTTGTCAAGGTGTCGGTAATACAGCACCATTATTTTAATAGCATAGATATCAGAAGCAGACTGACTCGAAACGAGGTAAAATTTGTGAGAACTAAGCAAGAACACTACATCAAAACAGTCATGACAGAAAACAACGTTCAAGCAATGATTAACTGTAGTGGCTCTGGCATAGGGGAGGTCAAAAGTTGAGACAGTTTCGCTTTATGCATCATATCATGTATTTGACCGGTATAAATGTACATGCTTTTGTTACAGAACATGAGTGTATGAGATTAAGGCGATCCTCCACCTTTTTGTATCCAATCGCCAATTACGAATATATAAATTGTTGCCAGCTCAATTTATTTTACGCATTTATCCATGAACTCCTCGCCCCTGGGTCCCTAAGAATCACAAACATTATTCCAAGGCCCCATGGGGAGATGTGGCGTTTGTGACTGCAACTCATCACCCACTCACTACCATCATTCTGACCAAATTGTGATTAATAAGCCGCAGATTATTACAATAACCATCTCTATTATATCTATTGCCTTTTCTGCTTATGCTTCTTTATTTGCATATTTTTTAAATTTTTTTTTTTTTTTTTTATATGGATGTAGTTTCTTATTTGATGGAGTCACAGCCGTGGATATCAAAGTATGAGAATGAGGGCGACATGACCGCTACTCTACCTCAGCCCCCTATATGTTATAGCATAGACTGAGAATCGCCCGATATATTTAACAATTCTCCCCAGATCTCTCTCTCTCTCTCTCTCTCTCTCTCTCTCTCTCTCTCTCTCGTTGATCTTAATTACGGAGCAGATCCTGGATTTATTACTACGACTGAACATACCCATTTACGCCCTAGCACCACCTTCGTCCACCCCTGTAACTGAGCCATTTTTGCGTTCATATATATAGAATCTCACACACATTAACCCTATTCCGATGGTACCACACCTCTCTTTTATCATTATTTACTTAATCTCACCCCCATTAACCACATTCCGATGGTACCACACCTCTCTTTTATCATTATTTACTTGAATCTCACCCCCATTAACCATATTCCGATGGTACCACACCTCTCTTTTATCATTATTTACATGAATCTCACCCCATTAACCATATTCCGATGGTACCACACCTCTTTTTTATCATTATTTACTTGAATCTCACTCCCATTAACCATATTCTGATAATCCACACCTCTCTTTTTTCATTATTTACTTGAATCTCAATCCCATTAACCATATTCCGATGGTACCACACCTCTCTTCTATCATTATTTACTTATGCTTGCATCCAATCTATAGATTCTTTGAAATGCAGATGAACTACGTGGCACGAATTTGTTACCAGAGATACACTAGTTATTTAATGGCTTCCATAGTATTTCACATTATCAGCAAATAATTAAGTATGCCAAGAGATTTTAGAATTTCGTAACTGCCTTAAAACACTTTACTATATGGATACATTTTTGCATTTATTTAATAAATCGTAAATTCATGCCACACACCTTTAGAATGTATCCTACATTAGATACAATAATATAGGATACATTCATGGGCAAATGACCTCTAAACATGTTTGGCCTACATTCGTAAAACTTAAAAGCTGACCCACTACATGTTTGCCTCCCCCTTCCCCGAAAATAATTCAGCGGGTGCCCCTGGATACATTTAAAAGGATTAGATGGGCTGATAAGCTACTACTTATATAAATATACAGGTGACAAAAAGTACTAGATAAGTATATAGATAATCGGGATTATTAATATCTCAAAAATATACTCGAAGTTGTCATACATATTAAGCTGTAATTATAAATTATAATAACAATTACAATTAATGGCATATATTTAAGATGAAAGACTTAATAGTATATGTTAAATGTATCCATACAAGCTGTATTTGAATTCATTTATTAAGTCATTTATTTCAATGACAAAATCGTCGCAGGAAGAAACAATTATCACCAATATCCGGGACTATAAAATTTTCCATAAACGTTACGTTTATACAAACATTACGTAAACATCCTTTTGATTTGCAGATTTATTATTAAAAAAGAACGTTAATCTCCGGGAAATGCGTTATGTGACTTTTCTTTAAAATACGGACACAAACACACACACACAAAGAGGGAGGGGGTGTTAAGGGTGAATAGAGGTATGATGCAGTGCGTATGATTTAAAGAATCGTCGTCTCGACAACATGGGCGGAAATGGATCAAAATACGGATGCAGTGACACGTGCTGATGCCATCATCTCAATCATCTCAATACAGGAGCCACCTGTTCATAGGAACAATGTTAAAAAGGTACAATATGAACAGAAGATTGTGTACATGTACTTAAATGAAGATTCCCTGTTTCTTAAAGGTTGTTCTTTTAGCCTCACGAGTGACCCTTGAAGGTCCATTGCTTCTGAAAGGCTGTTCTGTCAGTCTCACGAGTGACCCTTGAAGGCTCCCTGTCTCTAAAAGGTTGTTCTGTCTGTCCCACGAGTGGCCCTCAAGAGTCCCCTGCTTCTGAAAGGTTGTTCCGTCAATCTCACGAATGACTCTTGAATGTCGTCTGCTTCTAAAAGGCTGCTCTGTCAGTCTCACGAGAGGCCCTTGAAGGTCCCCTGCTTCTAAAAGACTATTCCGTCAGTCTCACGAGTGATTCGTGTTCTCTGCTTCTAAAAGGTTAGTCTGTCAGTCTCACGAGTGATCCGTGAAGGTCTCCTGCTTGCAAAAGGCTGTTTTGTCGATCTCACGAGTGAACCTTGATGGTCCCCTGATTCTAAAAGGCTGTTCTGTCAGTGTCACGAGCAACCCTTGAAGGTCTCCGGCTTCTAAAAGGTTTTTCTGTGGGTCTCACAAGTGACCCTTCTGACGGGCTTGCCTGCACTATACACTTGATGCTTGCACACATAAAAGCAGTATTCGTAATTTACAACTGGTGACGAATACAACATAAAACTACGCACAACACTGGCGTTAATCGACAGAGCTTGACAAATAGTATATGCAAATGCGTATATCATTGAATCATTTTCAAAACTACATCATTCTGAGATTTGGTCAATAATCGCCGGTGATGATACAGCGCATCCATTATCCACCACCACCACCCCCACAACACCGTTGCTAATCTATTATCATGTAATTCTTATTCTTTCTTCCTTTTCTCCTCCTTTTTGAGCGATGATGATGATGATGACGACGACGACTATTATTATTATATAACAGTAATCAGCATATAGGTCAATCGTCACTCTTGCGGATAGAAAATTCAAACAATTTGATGGGGATGAAAGAAAATAAATTTTCTCTACCTGCCTACTAAGAAAATAAAGGAAAAAATTGAAAAGAACAAAACTTGTGAAAAAGACCGAAATGATTTAATCAGTAATTATTATAAGCTGCTTTAAATAAAAGAAATGAAATGCTTACTATGCGCACAAAGCATATGTTTAGGGTAGACGCAATGCACTCGGAGTCGCAGAGAACAAAAATAAAAGCAAGCTTAACATTGATGTTAACGGCAACCATGGATTACTCATAACGTTATCCTGATTTGAGTCCGGGATTTTAGAGTTGCTAAACAATCATTTATGCTAATATTCGCCCAGCAGAAGTTATTCTGAATAAATCACAACAAAGCGAATTCTTGTTTATATAATGCAGGCATTTTGGTTGACATTTCACATTAGCACAAAATAGGTATCCACTGTTTATTACCTTTTAGTTTTTACGCTAATTTACTGGATGGAAAAAGTTGTAAGCACTGGACCAATTATGTTTCAAAGGAAGTCTCCTTTTATATCAACATACCCGCGCAGTAACTTGTTGATACTTTGGCTGTACCCAAAGGATCATCTCTTGAAGCTGTTAATATGAAGAAAGGAAACGGATATGATACGAATTTCTATTTTAATCCTTTTTGTCCATATTCCGTTAGACCGGAAACAGCAAAGATAACAACCTCTGCACTAAATATTTTTCCACATATTGTAGCTTAACATCTACCTCGTCTCTGACTAGTTTCTTGCGCTCTCATTGGTCAAAAATAGTCAGATGAAAACACGCTATACCTATCTCCTCCATCTGAAGATTTCGAGCACTAAATATTACTCCAGACTCAGAGAACGGGCCCTGGATAAAGAAACACCCAGGCCTCTCCTAGTTCTTGTTCAAACAAAATTTTTCGTTTATAAAATTAAAAAGTGTTGTTTGGCCGTTCCCCCTTACGGGCCCGGGCCCGATATATCCCCGATTGCCCACCCCCCCTTGTCGGCCCAGTCCAGACTCGGAAATCTTAACATAAAGCACAAAATTGAACTCTTTTGATTGGTTAGAATATTTTTTGTAAGATTTAAAGTAGAAAAATGTTTTATGACAGAGTACATTTGTCATAAAACTTTATTCTGCTCCATACCTTAACTGAAAATATTATTTATTCGAAATGTTGAAAAAGTTTTGGATCAGAAATATTTGGAAAAAATACCCAACATTGTTATAAAGTCGCTAGATTTTTCTCGACCATGCTTCCATGTGAAGATAACCAGTCTCACCATCCTATATTACAAACATGCGGAATACTTTGGGATTTTTGGGTGGGATGGGGTGGCAATGACTTTATGTGTCCACCAATAGCAACAATTGGGCAATGTGTTTGGAGAAGTCAATCCAGTTGAGATGACTAGCTCGTACTTTAATATATTTGGTGCGCTACATCCTTATCTCGAAAAATTTAATCAGACACCGCCATGTTACGACCGATTCAAAGTTAGTTTTTGCCTTTCATTTTGCTTTCAGCAATGTTTTGTGAAAATGATGCTGCGCACCACAGATACTAAAGTAGCAATTATTTATCTTGGCTGGTTTTGTTGTATGAGAGGTCCAGTTACCTCAATCATCAAAAGTAAATTAACCTTAACCTCTTCTAGTTGTTTCATCTGGCTGAGATTAAGATTAATGCAGTAAAGAAAGAAGTGATCCAAATGGCCCTGACGTATGATGGCGAGTCTGATGATCGGAAATAAGAGATCATTAGGTTGTTGTTGGTTGGTTTTAAACGGCACTTTCAGATATCACCAGACTAATTACGTTCCTTAAATACTTCCCTCATTCTTCTACATTTATGATGAAGTCCGGTGCATTGGTGTTAAGTTCAGATGCTCCAAGACTATTTTACTTATGTTGGCATTACCTTGGACGCTAATTATAAAAAAAAAAATCAGCACAAGTTTTGTTACATTTTCTGGAAATAGTTGCATTTGAATAAAATACCTTCAACGTTTAGTGCATGTAACCTTTCCGAAACCGGTTCAGGGCTCAGAAAAACCACTTGTCCTGACCGTGAAAAAATTGGATGGGCCGAATAAAACGTTACTACATACTCGTCACTGGACCAGTCGGATGCATACTCGCACCTGATGTATTTTGTACCGTTAACAAGCGCAGCAGTTCTACATCAACTATCACTTAATATTTCACGTGCGTCAGTTATAAATATCCAAATCCAATGAATGCGTACTTGATGTCAGTCTAGAATATGACTTCGTTTCTTTTTACTCGGGTACCTGATGCAGCTTGGTACTAACAATGCGTAAATATTATGAACAATGTTATGCTGCCATTTTACATTGAGCCCTATATTTCTTAACTGTGTTTGCATTTACAGTGAGACTCTTCAGTAATTTGTGCGTCATTTTGATGTGCAGAAAGATTTGAATGTTTGAATGAGCTATCGTAACTCTTTATCAGTCAGAACTGTGACAGTATACAAGACGGAGTATGTTAAAATTGTTGTGATTTTTCATTTGGCCAGGCAATGTTATTGTTTCTGCAAGTGACTGGTATTTTGAAGACCGAAGCTTGATCGATATATTGTCATGCCAGGAGATATTTCTTTAAGCATGTAATTACTTTTAACAAGAAAAATGTTGCCAACTTGAATTCGAAATGAGTGTTTTAAATGTCTCAGCCGATTCTCACAAACTTTCACACAATTCATGCTGTAGTAATATATTTGTAAAGCATTTAATGTCGAGGCAACAGCCGATTGGTCAGAATCTAGTTGGGGTAATGCCTATAAACATTCCAGTTCTTTTGGTCAATCAACAATCTTCCTTTTTATGGCGGCCGTGTGTAGCACTCTAGAATGGAGGTTTGACCAATATGAAAAATTTAGTACGAAAGGTGGTGGAAATTGAGACGGTTGGAATTTTTCTTTCAGTTGCATGTTACTGACATTTGTCTTGTCAAAAGTCATTCATACCTCTACAAATATGTGCCGGTGTTTTTACTCTGACGTGACAATGTGTTAATAAAGCTGTAAAATCTTGAAAATACAGTTGATCTGGGTCAAGTGTAACAATGTCGGACCAGACGAAAATCATACAATTTGGACATTCTCTCTCTCTCTCTCAACTTCTTCCATATTTTATTCGTAAAGATGTGCGATAGCTCATTAAAATGGAAAATTATGACACCTAGAATACTAAAATGTTTCACTGAAAACGCGAATACCACTAGGAAACCAGGCGCTATGTGCAAACCGCAATTTTCCGATCTAAAAACTGTCTCTTAATATATACTTATCTTAGGAGCCATGTATTAGAACATAATGCTTTCATAATTTTGACCTACTTTAATATTAAGATTGCATCATTTACCTGTGGTTCTTGAAAATTTATATATTTGTTAAAAATACATTATTGACATAATATCATTCATTCGTATATAGAATATATATCGATTCGTAATTGTTGCAAAACTATAATCCGTTGGTTATAAATGATAACGTTCAAGAACCAAACAGTACTCATTGCTTAATGATTCTTGTCAGTAACTCTGCTCTATTTAATCCCCTCCCCAAATATTCGTAATTATGGTGCAGTCTTACTTTTGACAAGCAATATTCTGACAAAAATATATCCTAATAAGGATCGTTTTAAGTGTTAATTCTTTTCAACGACAAGATCTTGGCGATGCTTGCAAAGCGCCGAAGAGACTTGCATGAAGATGATTCTTGAAAACAACGAAAGATGGGGAAAAGAACATGGCCTGAAAATGTATCATTCAAATTTTAATCTCAAAATTGGCGCAGGCAATCGCCTATTCCATCTACGCCGTGCTCTTTCCGCAACGATAAAAATGACAGTACATTTCAACAGGAAAACGAGTGAATTTTTCTGCCTATAACGACGAGCAGACTCAAACTTAAAAAGACTAAGTATCAAGTGGTTTTGCTAACTGAGCTAGTTCCAGTTATTGGATCACTGGTACAGTAACAGTAATTGTAATTAGTGGAATTGTGAACGTAAATATACCAAAACGTTATCGAACCTCGCCCCTACCACCATGATATAGATGAAAATAAAATGGTCTCAGATGAAAGCAATGAGACTATTTCCCTCCAACTTAAGTCAAACAAGGGCGATAACTATTACAAAAATCACGAGAGCACATTTATTGATCAGGATGCACATCTTGATATGTGGACTACGATATGTCCTTAGTATCCCTAAAATCCATCAGTAACTGTGACAATAATTGCAGTCAAAAGATAGCGTCATATATTGCACCATTCTGTAAATATCAAAGGGCGATAACCATTACAAAGTTTTGGTCAGGATGCACATCTTTATTTGAGGACTATGATATGTTCTTAGTATCACTAAAATCCATCAGTAACTGCGACAATAATTGCAATCAAAACATATTGCATATATTGCACCCTTCTGTAAATAAAAAGGGGCAATAAGTGTTACAAAGTTTTGCAAGAATAGTCATCGGTCAGTATGCACATCTTTAGATAACCAGAGATATTAGCGATGGTGAATCGCGAAGGGCCCAGATCACGACAATTCATTTGACATGATCTTCAAGAGAGAAACCTGTCGGGAAGCCAGAGTTACAAGATGGGAAACTCACGGGCCATAATTCATCTAAGTTTTGCTGTGAAATGCTGGAAATGCAACTCTTGCTAGGTTTCATCAATATAAAATCACATGAAAAAATTGGTTCAAATCCAACAATTCCTAGTTAAATTATGTGGTGGAAACCAAAGTGTGGGGACCGGGAAATCAGAGGGCATAAATTAAATTGTTGAACGCGGGAAATCGAAACAGTTCAGCATCATCAATGTAAAATTACATACCGACTTTGATCGAAGTCATCCAAACTTTGATAAAGCAATGCTGTGGAAAACAAATCCAGACGGCTATGCAATCTGGTAGCATGACTCCTGGTAATCAAATTTCTTTAATAAGAGTTCATCAGTATAAACGCACATATCAGATCTGGCTGAAATCCAACAAACCTTAGTAAAGTCCTTGTCGGGTAATACGCAGCACTGGCCGTAGCAAACGCGGGGCCCGATCTGGATCATTTTGGCGGCCCCCTGGATTTACGCCTGGGACCCCTGTGAGCACGGCATTTGGAGATAAACTTTTAAACAAGTTTTATATTATATTGAACTTAAAATTTACTTCCATCGCTTTAAAACTGCGTTCTCTCTAGAGATATATTTTTTAAAATGACTAACGCGCAGGGCCCCTGTGAGCGCGGGGCCAAATCGATCCAATCGGCCAAGGCCAGCAATGGTAATACGGGAGACACGACTCCTGTAAATGAAGTAGTGGTATGTTGGATATCAAATTCGTCAAGATCTCAAAATTGCAGGCTAAGTTTGGTTGAAATCCAACAATTTTCAGTAAAATTATTTTCTGGAAAACCGATGCCAGGATGCCGGGATGTCACGAGTACACGACCACAATGAAGGGTGAAAATTGACCTTATTCGACATGTTAGCAAGATGCAGACGCATCTCAAAATTCGGTTATAATCTAAAAATTCCCCTTAAATTCTTCCTGCAGAAACTAAATTGTTGGCGGACGGACAGGAAGACAGGCGAATGGAGAAATGGACAACGTGATTACAGCAACCTTCAAAACGCACTGAATTTTCGTACCGTCCATGGGAAGGTAATCACTTGCAGGGAAGGGAGGTAACATATATACAAATGGGGATTTTGTGCAACTGATTATTTATCTCTTAATTTGAAATGGATGGTTAAGTGTAACATGAATTGTTTATCACATGTATTTTTGTAATTGTCAAGCTATTAAGAAAATATACTTGAAATAAGGTAAAAGTCACACAAAGTTTGATTTCGGGATTTAAGGATAACTATTGCAAGATCGGCAACTGATACAAATAACATACATCTGCATATACAAATATAAACAGAAATTGAATGGATTTAGTAAACATGGTGTGAATAATGTAAGTTCAAATAGTACAGAGAGAGAGAGAGAGAGAGAGAGAGAGAGAGAGAGAGAGTACTATTGATTCATTGAAATCTTTCAGGATGATTTTTCCCACGAAAAAGAAAACACGACGCCTTGCAGTAAAAAGTGAAACCAAACATAAAACCGTTAACAAGAAGCCAATATCACATCCAGTTTTACTAGCATCCAGGAAGAATTTCCAAAGCTGTACTTTTTTATTTTTGTTGGTAGGTTTCTTATGACTATCGTTTGATAGGTTGGTTTATGCAGAAATCTCCAGTATCTTGTCTTTTACTCAGCGATCCTTTCGCTCGCAAGTGCCTCACAGTATTTATATCCCACAATGCTTCAGTAATTTATTCCATTTACGTGATTTTCACTAGTGTCCAATTTTATGTTCAAAGATCATATAAATTCTGCAACATGAGTAGTATTGCGTCATATGTAGAGCCAACAAAGCAAAACATGAGAAATGGAATATCACATATAGACTGCTCCATTGATTTTACCACGCTGTTCAGCCTCCTTTTGTTTCAATCCATATTATTAACTGCTTAATCGACCAGGAAGGAGTACGGGAACCAGACAATATTTGCATATAGGGAATTGAAATGAAGTACATTTATAAATAACTGAAGTAGGACATCGATGGTCTTGCATGTATCGTATGCTGGAGTACGATTGGTTTGCTTTGGTTTGGGTATTTTGCTGCACAGTAAGACAAGTAAGTTTTTTAGTGCCCGTGCAATTGGAGTGTAGTAGCTGACCTAAACTGATCCGATCGTAGGATTTGAACACGGACCCTTTCTGTCGCGAATCCGGCATCCTTTACACTAAACCACCGCGGATCCTTCCTCTCTTATCACTGTTTATGACATGCTTCGGGGCGCATTGTGTCTATTCAACATCATCGAGCCCGCAAGGGCATTCTGGAGAACGAAGTGGATATAACTTCACGTCTCGAACATGCTATTGAGTAAAAATAGTGTCAACGAAATTACTTTATGTTCAATCGCAATAGTGAATAAATCGCAATAGGGAGCTGAGACAACGCATTGGATGATGTTTTGGCTAGGATTGCTTAATATAATCTTGTTTATGTTCAATTTTTACATATAAATCAGCCATAGTTATTGCCTCAGGGTCGTCTTTGTGTTTACCTGTAATTCACCACCTGTTGTAGCTAACATAGTATTTCTCTTTCTGACTCTTTTTGGGGTTGAGCGTAAAATGAATTCAGGCGGTTAATTGCCATGATTTGTCAGCAAGCACAGTTATCAATATGGTTTGGAAACGGGGGTATATTTTGTGCGATATGAAATATAGATGAACTTACATCCTGTTTCAAATAACCTTGGATGTACTTGACAAAATATGGGTCTCGTATCACATCCTTATGTTACGTCCTGTGTGTTCAATACACATTTTTTTTTATGCCTGTCTAAATCGAGACGGAAACAGGAAAATTTGATGTTTTTCGGCATTTATTTGCTCGAGTCGACTGAGATATCCCCAATGAAAAGTTGTCAAGACACATGAATTAAAATTATTATACCGTACATACAAATAATACAAAGATACTCGTTCATGAGTGCTCATTTCAAATTAAATTCACGATGACGAGTTTCTTAACTTATAAATGATCACAGATATAAGCAGTGCCGCAGAGCCGTTTTAAGGCATAGGCACGCGAGGCACGTGCCTAGGGCCCCGCGCAGCAGGGGGCCCCGCGGCGGCCCAAAAACAAAATTTCGGTGTCGGTTGTGTTAGCAGTTTAGTACTGCATTAATAAATTTAACAAAATGACACACATGCACATGGAAATGCAATGCAATACTCTATATCTGAGACTGAGAGATTGAGGTGCAATTCTGGTTACTTTTAAGGTTAGAGTTTGTGCCTAGGGCCCCCAAACTTCTTAAAACGTCTCTGCAGTGCCGGATTAAACCCTGTGGAGGTCCCAAGGCAGTCGAAATCTCGGGGCCCCCCTCGCAAATTATTTCCTAATACGTCAAGATCAAATCAGTTCAATATTATTTTGATCCGTGGGGCCCATAGGCCGGTGCCTACTCTGCCTATTTGGTAATCCGGCACTGGATATAAGATTCTATTTATCGCACGACAAAAAATGCTGATATTATTAGACCAAACTGCAGAACAGTCGTATGAAAAAACTTTAACATACGTTCGGGGTTCTCGTTCGTTACTCCTTTCCTTAGCGTAACGTTATGACACCATTTGTAACGTCATGAGGGTTATTACACATGTTAGGTATTTTACAATTATTACAGTGGTATATAACGTAAATAACATAGCAGTCATGTGATAGATCTACGTGTATAATATTTTGTTTCTATATACACTGTATACATTTACTTGCTGCCACTTGCGGGTCCTATCCTTATTTTCATATTTTGTACTTTTCTGAGTTTGCAACTTATGACCATAAAGTTCTTCTAATTTATCATATCAATCGTGCATTATCAAATGCCAGCTGTTTTAAAAGCCTTATCCTGTTTTTCCTACAGTACACATCGTGACGTCACAAATGACGTAATTACATAATTATAAGGAAATTATCTAATGTCTAAGGAAACCGAATGTAATTCAGAGTCATCTCTGTACATTTTTTATTCAATAAGATCAGCAGCATCTGTATTATGATTGATAAAATCTTACATTTGTGCTCCAGAGAAATTTATATGAAATTCTTTGAACTATTGAAAGGATTTGCTCTTCAAAGATTACAAATGACAGAAACTATTCCACTCATTTTTTAATTTGAGAGGAGCATTCATTTAAAGTCCTACGCTCTACCATCCGAGCTGCCGACATGTCTTTAACCTTTAGTTCCAAAAGTCCAGTGGTTATTTAGGCTGTGTTTCTTGTCAGATTGGAAACACACCACCTTCATATGCAGGGTTAACAAAAACTTGTGAACTAATAATCTGGATTAATGTATGGCCTCTAGTCTGTTTTGTCTTTTTTCCGGATCCTTGCCTTTTACCTGTTTGTGTTTTATTTCCAGCTAAAATTGTTGCTTGTTTGTTTGTCTATGACATTTTAATTCTGTTTCTATCCGTGTCGTAAAATATATTGTGTTGTCATTAATTATAAAATAATTTGTCAGAAACTGATATTGTTGATAAACCATGGATGGTGTCTTGTTTGAACCTATTCATCATTTCAATCTGAAGCTGTTTAAGGAGTTATAAAATCTTTTGTCAATAGATTCTATTCGAATAAATCAATACTGTCAAGCAATGAATGGATTGACGTATTCCTAATCATCTTTAGGTGTCAATAGAGTACATTCGTATTATTCAATACTGTCAAGCAAAGAATGGTTTCATGTATTCATTGTCATTTTTAGTGCGTCAATATATTAGATTCGTATGATTAAATATTGTCAAGCAATGAATGGATTTAAATATTCACAGTCATCTATTGTGTAATTTTTAGCACTTTTATACTCCCCAAAATTTGTAAAAGGGTGAGCACTATTAGCCCCATTGCTCAGTCATCAGATCAGTAAAGAAATGGGCAGAGCTCAGTTGGAACAAGAATTTTGGAATTCTTGAATACACAAATAGCAATAACTCCATTTTTAAAAATATGAAGAATGCAAATAGGAACTGAACACAACTATTGTAAATAGAACATATAAACAGATAATTGGTAAAAACGTTAATTGAAATGGATTTAGATAAAATGGACTAGAAACAAATCAACAAGATCAACATTATTAGTGCTGCTGAACTTTCGAAGTCAGTGTCAAATTTTGTAATTAATTAGGATGTATCCTTCAATCAACCATATGGAAAATCTGCAGAATGAACTGAAAGATATCTGCTTCACTCAAACCTGACCTGTCTGGTTGCCTAGTGGTTAGAACGTCCGCCTCGGATGCGGGAGGTGGTGGGTTCGAACCCTAGCCGAGTCATACCAAATACTTAGAAAAATGGTACTAACAGGTACCTCGTTATGCGCTATGCATTAAGAGGTTAGTGTTAGGACTGGTCGGCCTGGTGTTAGGATAATGAGACTGGGTGGGGCATCATGCTATATGTCTGCGGCATGATGTCCAAGTGCTTGACATCACTATAAACTGTCACATTTCAGACATCGTAGCGATATGACTGAAACATTGTTAAAGCTACGTTAAAAATCTTAATCACACACACACACACACACACACACACACACACACACACACACACACAAAAACTTCACTCAAACCAAATAAAATATTTTACTGGATTTTTTTTCCATTGAAGTTCGAAATTGTCTTTATTTACATTAATTGTTAGTCTGATAACATTCAACATCTCGGCTTTTAATACGAACACAAATAAATAAATGTATAAATAAATAAATAAATAAATAAATAAGTAAATAAATAAATAAATAAATATCGTTCCATCAAAGCAGAATGTGTACTGGTTGCTTTATTGATGTATTTATATATTTAGCCGCAATTGTTGGGAATGTCGGCATTAAAGGAGTAGCTGCTTACTGTATAATAAAGTGTCCAAGGGAAAATGTATTGGACAATACAATAATGTTCAAACTGTCAACAGTGATGAAGTTTTATTAGCTGTCTTTAAGGATTTAACTTCTTCTAGTTTGCTCTTCACTCTATTTCCGCGATGCATCTTCACATTTTTCGACCTGTTTTCATTGGTTTTCCTGTAATTTGGTGTTTGACCAGTGAAAGCATGTTTTCTGATGTTCAGGGTCAGAAAGGGCGAAAATAAGCACATGGTATGACACAATCTATGTGATATTCATCTCATTAACACCTTCCAGACTTTGTAAAGTTTTGCCATCTACGATAAAGCCGTGGAACTCCTAGTATATCGAACATCGTATCTAATTCAATCTTCTATTGCATATAACATTATATTTCTTGCCAATTATGAAATATGACTGTCATTATTATGGTATTATAGTCTTATTCCTATATTCAGGTATTTTCTATTCTCTTTTTCTATATCGTTCTACATTTTCTTTTACATGTTCTCGGTTTTGTTGTCTCGACATTTTGAGATGTTATTTTTGCCAAGGTATGCAACACGTACAAGTTCTGATGAAATTAGTTATGTTTGTCATTTCTTCTACACAGACTAGACATGTCTTAGAATCCTTTTTTTTTTTTTTACCCAATTAGATTTCATATTACTTGTTCACTACTAAATGTAATATTGATACTTGACTTGCCATTAACTTTTTCTGCGATTACATTTGCATTGATCTGACCTTTAAATTTCCATCTAAATTAAATGGAATATAACTAAAACAGAAAATGAAAACCAAGGTTAACAAAGAATCTGAACAGGTAAATTCACAAAAGCTAGGGGACCCTCTTCAGGTTGAATTTGGTAGGCAACTTGGAAAATATTTACATAAATCAAAAAAAAAAAAAAAAAAAAAAAAAAACAAAAAAAACAAAACAAAGCTATTTTAAAAAGAATAACATGAGTCTACAAAATCACCACTTGAAATGAACAATACAAATTCAAAGAGCTCTAACATAGCTGATAGTGGGTGGTGTACCAACTTTAGAAATCTGCTTCATTACGGTGAAACAACGCAAGTTATTTCCTACCACGAACATCACTAGCACTAAAGAACAACATCACAAGAAACAAATATTTAAACTAAATCAGTAACACCACAGACTGCCTTAATGGCGATAATTCGTGTTTGCAGGATTATTTTGTGTTAGGTAAATAATTAAATCATGAAAACAATTACGATATCTTAACTGTATCATTGTGAGTTGTTCTCCATCCAGGTGTGTCCGTTCGTTCTGCTATAACTATCGAGTAAACATATGAACGAGATGAAACATTCGGTCAAACAATGTACATTGATTTAACCTGAACAATAATATGACCATTTTAGCAGAAGATAATGTATAAACGTTTGATGCAGCTAATGACAATTTTGTATTTGAAAAAATGGACACTCAGTACGAAAGTCGTTTGAGGATAACAATTCGAAACGAGATCAAGACACGAAGGGAACAAACTGACAATAAATTAACTGCTGCTGGATACGGTGGCGAATAGGAGCTTAGAAAATCTCAGATCTATATAAAAAAGATAGGTGAGAACAAAAACAGAATTTTAGATGCACAAACATTTTTATGCAGCGACCAGAGCCTTGTTTTGTGCCGTACAAATAACAGTGAGATAGAGGCTTTGGAAAGTGACATGGAGAAAATTAGAAGGTCTCTAAGAGACCATAATACTTTATAAATGTTTAAGTAGTTACAGAGTGATTTTGAATAGTAAAACTCAACAAAACGACGGGCAATTAATAGATGATTTTAGCACAAAAGTTACCTACTTCAACAAGACCATTGGTAACATTAGTGCACCGAGTTGCATGAAAAGAATATTTGAACAGAAATGAGCTAAAACACAAAGGACGTCAAAATGAAAATATGAAAATGGACATTAATGAAATACAATTACAATGAAAACAACTTACCATTCATATGTTGCAGATTTGAGTGAGAAGATGATAAAGATTAAAAAAAAAAAGTTGCATTAAATGAATTTTAGAACAAAATTACATTCTGAAGTTGAGTAAATACAAATGATACGAAATAATACATTGATTGATTAAATCCTTCTTCCACCCGTGACCTTCGAAGCCACGGCTTGCTAGTCGTATAAAACTTGGCGATCAATGCTGCCAGCAAGGCAGGAGTCATCCGCCGTTATAAAAGACGAATACACATGGAGTAAAATAAAGACGAGGCCTGGGCACGCGCAGGTTATGTTTTAGGAAGAGGACGAGCACGTCTCAGACGACGAGGTTTCTTCGGTCGACGAAGGTGCCTCATATATCATAGTTTTTCTATATTCTAATAAAGTCTGTTCTGTGATGACATGAGTTTTGAAATGTTTATTATTATTATTATTATTATTATTATCATAAAGTATTGTTAACTTGTATCTTGACGGTCATTATGGCCATTACATACTGAAATATAAATAGCATGAAAGCATGAGTTAAATTCGAGTTATTTTAACTGGATTATGCAGTTACTCCCTACACCGCTGTCGGGAATCGTTAAACCAATCAGTGTTGTCACTAAATGTCTGTCTGCATTACCACTTGATGTAATTAAAAAGTTTCAGAACATGAAAGAACGACTACTGTCGTAACTTTCTAAATTTATAGAAACATTATTATTTTTAAATCATTCAGACAAATATGTGCACCACCTTCCCTAAGCGGCTTATAGCTATCTAAGTGCAATGCTGAATCTAATATCTTTTCAAACTTCATTTTTTTTGTTTACTTTCGCTTTTCCGTCCAAAAGTAATATAGCACATAAATGTTTTGTAGATTATCCCTTTCAACTTTGTTCGATTTAAAAAGCTTTGCATTGTCATAAAAGTTGTACACTTTTCTCGCTTTACCCCATGTCTTAAGTCTGGTTGTTAAGATTTGGTGCACCTTTTCCGAAACTAATTGTTCCATTTTTCTACTGATGATTTTGTCAGTATGCTTCTGTGTCAGTAAATTATGTAAATCTTGATTTCGATCGCTATAAAATCTATACACAGTGAACTTTCTCTTAAATTACTCTCTAAATCTTTTAGTGATAATTCTTTTTAACAATCTGCTTATTCATGCGCCTAACTTCTTTACTATCTGGAAAACTTATTAAACCGGTTTGCAATTTTTTTCTGACTTCTTTTGGTAGTGGTTCATCGATCAGTGGTTTCTTTCTTTTTGATGCATTCAAGTTTAGAGCCATTTTAATGTATTTAACTAGAAGTATCTTAAAACATATTTCACTATTTTGCATTTGTCTTTGAATAATTGATCTTTTATCTTCATCATAATATTTGCAAGATGCCAACCTCACTGTCTATCGATTTCTTCCCTTTGTTATATTTATATCGACACGGCAATGATCGGACTTTTTACTCAGTTTAGTACCAAAATACAGAAAATGTGTCACTCATGAGTCAGCCTCAGAACAAAACTTTATTTTTGCATGCCTTTTTATTTTGTACATTTGACTTCCAAGTGAGTTTTTAGCATAGACCTAGTGATTGTGTCTGGAGGCCATTGTGAGTCAGCTGCACATTGCAAATACATCACATTTTAGTGCATGTGTTTCATAATCGTTGAGCATAATTTTACCGAGGAGTATATTCGATTTGCTTTTCTGAATGATATGGTCCTCAATTAAAGGTAATAAGTGCATTCTATACTATTGCCATTTTTTTTTTCAATTGCATGTAGTTCATTTATATACGTATTTTTGTCACACTTCTTTTAGAGAGATCGAGTCCTTTCTAAGATCCTTTTGAACAAAGGAGATGTAATACAATACTTAATGTAATACAATACCTAAGAAATTTTCTCACAAATTGTTTAGCATTTTTATACAACAATTATATCTAAAAAAATATCCAAAGAGTCTGTTGGCTAACATTCCAATGTTGTTTTTTGTCCCCACACAATCTCTTCACTAAAACCACGACTGCATCATGTACTTTACTTTTCATTTCTTATTCTTACTCTATGCTGTTTAGCTTGAGATAGTTGAGAGAAACTTTGCACGTAATGCAAATGCATAATGTCTGAAACATTAGAAATTAAGCAATGTTACAGTCTTGCTAATGTTTCAGGCCATCGTCTAGACGCTAGAGTGAAATATGTTCAGTGAAATAATACTTTGCTGCAATTCGAATCAATTAGTCTGTAATTCATATGTAGTATCAGTAAAAAATTTTGCATTGACTATCCTGAAAATTGTTAGCAGACTACACTGCATTTACTTGTAATTCGGTTTGCGTGGTCTTTTAATCTAATTGATGGCCAAGATACTACCAAAATAGTCCAGTGATTTTCAATTTTTATTTTTCATGTTCTCGTATCTACATAGAGGAGTTTAATATGCCATTAACAAAAAAAAATATAAAATGTTGATCTGGGTCTCCCACATATATTCTACTTTAGTACCTGATGCATCTTTTAATCATGGTCTATAAGCTTACCAAATTTCACCCCTTAATGTCAAACAATTTAAGTTATAGAGCCACAAGAGAAGTGTGATGGAAAGCTAAGACAATGAGCCATGACAATAGCCTTGAAGACAGGATCCTCAATATGATCCACAGCATATCTTCTAGCGACGATATTAAATATAGTACGTTCAGTCCCTTGATCTCAGAAGGCTCTAAAATTATAGGGCTGAAGGGAAAATTAGATTGGTATTGAAACGCGACCTTGACCTTCAAAATAGAACCCGCAATCTGGTACTCGACTTTCTAATGATATAGGTATACAAAGTTATATTCCTTAATCTGAAACGTCTTGAAAATTCTTGAACTGAGAGGAAAGTATGATTGAAAAATTAAATATTCCGGCGACCTTGAATTTGAAGATGGGAACCCCAATAATATCAGCAGCACAGCTTCTACTCGTGACGTTTAATTATACGAAATTATATCTCTTAATCTAACGCGGTTTGAAAGTAATAGAGGTGAAGGGAAAGTGTGATGGAAAATGTACAAAACAGATGTGACCTTGACCTTGAAGATACGACTTCTATTATGGTATGCGACACACCTTCTAATGACGATGTACACGTTTTCTATGCTTAATCCAATGATCATTAACGGCTTGAAAGTTATAAAGCGGAAACGAAAGAGTGAAGGGCAGACAGAAACGTAGATATATTGTAATCAGCTCTTCTTGAAAAGTTGTACGATAATAAATACAAATTTGATTCCAATATTGTATTGGTTCAAAAGGTATAGCCCAATTTATAATCTACCATGCCATGACCTTGATTTTGAGGTATGCGTGTGGCTATAATTTGTGATATATAATCAGGTTTATAAGTACAACTTTAAAGTCTTATTAAAATATCTACATAAGTTTGAAAGCTGTACTACGGACAAAGACACAAATCAGAGTTACATTTCCCTCGCTGTTACCTCCATTTTGAGGAAAAGGGTGTCATTGGTATTCTGACACCGTCTGTACACGATAAAAGGATTGCTCAAGTTATCATGAAAACATCTTCACTGATTCTAAAGGTATATTCTGAACAAGGATACATGTCACATAGTAACATCTTTCTTTTGCTGTGACCGTAAACTTGCGGTAAGTGACATGACTATAGCATGGGCACACCGTCTAGTCATGACGAATACATGGGCAAAGTTTCCAGAAGATCTCTCTAATCAACACAAAGTTATTGACCGGACAAGCGAATGTTAACAATTGGATCTACGGACAGCGCCCTAACATAATACTCCCAATTTAAGACATGCGCATAAAATAAAAATGAGTTCGCAAAAACTAAAATGAAGTTCAAATCCGTATGCCAATTTTCTTTTTTCAACAAATTTGTTATTCAATTTTGTAAATCAAATTTTAATGAAAATCTGGTATGAATCATTTAACAATTCATAATTATTTTCAATAATGCAAGCATTTAATAAGGAATATTATATAATTTTAAAAACAAACAAACACACAAAGCAGCGACAAAGATTCCCTGACTTGTTTATTAATAAATCACTATATCATGATTCTTTTCCTTTCGCAGTATGTTTCATGCCTAATAGGCAGGACTTGTATCTG